>PVKH010012291.1:0-17343 GCA_004027955.1 Chaetophractus vellerosus | reverse complement strand
CATTCCTGCTTTCTACCTGCTAAGAAGCCATCAGGATAAATTTCTTAAGATTGTTTGGTGCTGTTTGGTGCTGGCTCTTCCAAAATGTCCTGCAGTTGTGAAGTAGCATTAAGTGCAGGAACTTCCTGGTCCCTAAAGGGGAAATCACAGTCCCCATGAAGCAGCTCCTGTGTGCTGGGCTCACATGGGGACTTTCCCTCACTCAGTCCTCACAATCCCCTGGGCATCCAGAGGGGCGTGTGATCCTCACATAGCAGATGAGGACACTGCCACTCAGGGAGGGAGACGGACCAATCCCAAGCCCCTCTGGGCATGGGGACCACTCTAGCATCTGCCTCCAAAGTCCATACTTTTTGTCCCGTGTCCTGATACCCTTGGCGAGACACGATTGGGATTAGAAACTGACACCCTGAAGCTGTTCTAGGCACACGTATGACACACATCAGCCAGGATGGCCTCATGGGCTTTATAGTCTTATCCTGACCCACTCTGAGGCTTCCTAATATTTCTCCCCAGCCACCACTTTCCAGCTACCTGTTTTATTAAATAAAAATTCTTTGTAATAAGCAATGCATGCTATTATAAAAAATCCAAAACATTTTTTTTTCTATTCTTTATATGTATATCAAAATGATCATCCTGGTCCCACGAGTCTGGACTGCTCTTTTCACTTAAGTGTGTGCTGGATTCAGCTTACGTGTCACCCAGACCCACGCGCTTGCTTTTCCGTCTGGCCAGAGCGTGCCTAGCAATGACTTGCACTGCTGCCGTGTTGCAGAGCTTGGTTACTGTCCCTGCTACTGTTCCTCCTCTCCGGGCCAGGAGCTTATTGTAGCAGCTGCTCCCCATCCAGGGTGTTGCTTGCAGGCACAACCCAACAACACCTTCCTCACAAGGTGCCACATCCCTCTCAACTCCCCCCCGCCCCAGGCTCCCCTGCTGCCACTGAGGCAGGAGAGGTCACGGGCTCCACTGCAAGGACAGCACATATGTGTGGATGGAGTCAGTGTCCCGTGGAGGTGATCTTTCATCCGTGAGAGATGAGAGCCAGCAGACACATTCTTCTGCCTTCATTCCCCCATATTGACTGTGCAGAGAAAGTGGAACATCGTGTGGCCTCTCTGAAGACTTCCTGTGAGCCTGAACATGCAGCTTCACAAAGCAGTAACCATCGCAGCAAGATATTCCTTTGGATTTGCTTTCCCTCATTCCCTTGGTCTCCCTTTTCCCTCACTCCTACTTCTCTGGTATTTTTCTCCCCATAAATTGTTAGCATATAAGCCTTTGCCTTGGGCTCTAAATTTGTAGAAATCTGGGACAAAACACCGTATCTCATAGGAATCTTTCCATGTTATTATAGAATGACTGCACTTTTGTTAATGGCTGCTTAGGCTTGCATTGCCTGGCTCTACTGAAACGTATTCAACGGCTCTGCTACTCATGAGCATGTAGGTTGTTGCTCTCTTTTTCATTTTAACCAACAATGCTGCATTGAACATCCTCCTACACATCTTAACATACTTGAGTCAGTGCTTCCATAGGATACATTTCTGCAAGTGTGGAATGTAACACACACTTTGTTACGATAGATGCCACAAATTGCCCTCCAAATACAATGTATCAATAAATCAACTTCTACTTCTACCAGCAGGGTAGGAGGATACTCATTTCCCCACATCTGAGTCCACACTTGATATTATCAGCATTTTTGCTGAGCTAATGAAATGGTATCTCATGGTGATTTTAATTTGCATTATTCTGACTGCTAGTGGGATTAAACATCTTTTCATAAGTTTACTGCCCATTTCAATGTTCTTTTCTGCAAATTGCCTTTGCAGATATTTATTAGGGTGTTTGCCTCCCAATCACTTTCTGATTCAATTCTGTCTTAAATTTTTTATCTCGCTCCTGCCCTTTTGGCTTCTGATGCCCAGAATTCCAAGAATTCCTCTCTAGAATGCCAAGTAATGCCCCCTACTCCCACAGATAATCTATTTATCTTCCCAATCTAGCCTTCCATACAGTTCCAGCCTCCAACTGAATCACCAAGCCTGAACCCAAGAAGACAAAGGGATTCAGACCAGACTTGGCTCAATCAGAAGACAGTTCAAGTAGGGATGTGCTCCAAAGTTTGTCTTTAACTTTTAAGTTCAAACCTTCATAATAAACCTCTGAATAAACTCAATCCCAAGCAACAATAAAGTTACATGAAGCAATTTTTAATGAGGGAAATGAATGACATAATTCCTGAATCTCTTCCATAATGTCCTTCAAATGTCAGCATGGGTAATTTATTTAATACATCTCACTAATGGAATGAAGGGAAAAAAACACACATGATCATCTCAATTGATGCAGAAAAGGCATTTGACAAATTCCAGCACCCTTTTTTTTTAACAAATCAATTTTAGTGATACATATTAATAAAGCATAAATCCATCCAAACTGTACAATCAATGTATTTGGTATAATCACAGTTGTGTATTTATCACTTCAATCATTATTAGAACATTTTCATTATTCCAATAATAATAATTTTAAAAACAGACAAACAAACAAACAACTCATCACCTCTCAATCTCTCTATGCTTCCCTTGCAATACATAGCTGCTATTCTGTTTCTGTCTCTCTAGTTTATTTGTATTTATATTTTGTAAAAACACTTATATATGCACTATTATACATACTCATATTTCACATGACATTTCACTATGTTATACAGTCCCATGTTATGTTTTTTAGCTTTCTAGTAATATACATGTCCTTAGACTTTCCCCTTCAACCACTGTCTTATCCATATAATAGCTCTGTTAGTCACAAACACAATGATACGCTATCACCATTTTCATTCATTTCCAAAGATTTATAAACAAACTGTTTACCAATTCTGCACAGATTAACATTTAGCTTTCCATTCTCTACCCTCATTCTATTTTCTGGTGACCTATATTCTAATTATTAACTCCACGAGTTTACACAATATGTTTAATTCATAATAGCACAATCATTCAGTATTTGTCCTTTTGTGTCTGGCTTGCTTCAGTCAACATAATATCTTCCAGGTTCATTCATGTTGTCATATGCTTCATGATTTCATTTCTTCTTATAGCTGTATAATATTCCATCATGTGTATACACCAGTTTGTTTACCCATTCATTGGTTAATGGACACCTGGGTTGTTTCCATCTTTTGGCAATTCTGAAGAATGTCACTATGAACATTGGTGACCAGCACCCTTTCTTGATAAAAACACTTAGAAAACTAGGAATAAAAGGAAACTTCCTCAACATGATAAGGGGCATCTATGAAAAACCCACAGCTAACATCATAATCAAGGGCAAAAAACTGAAAGTTTCCCTTTAAGATCAGGAACAAGACAAGGATGTCCATTGTCACCACTGTTATTCAACATTGTACTGAAGTTCTAGCCAGGGCAATTAAGGGGAAAAAAAATAAAAGGCATCCAAATTGGAAAAGAAGAATTAAAACTCTCACTATTTGCAGATTACATGATCCTATATATAGAAAATCCTTAAAAATCCACAACAAAGCTACTAGAACTAATAAACAAATTCAGCAAAGTAGCAGATACAAGATCAACATGCTAAAAATCAGTAGTGTTTCTACAGACTGGTAATGAACAATCTGAAGAGGAAATCAAGAAAAAAAATCCATTTACAATTGCAACTAAAAGAATCAAATATCAAAGAGTAAATTTAACCAAGGATATAAAAGACTTATACATGGTAAACTACCAAACATTGCTAAAAGAAATCAAATAAATGGAAGGACATTCAGTGCCCATGGATTGGAAGACTAAATATTGTTAGAATATCAGTTCTACCCAAAGCAACTTACATATTCAGTGCAATCCCAATCAAAATGCCAATACCCTTCTTTGCAGAAATGGAAAAGCCAATCAATCATAAAATTTATATGGAATAGTAAGGGGCCCTAAATTACCAAAACCATCTTGAAAAGGAAGAACAAACTTGGATTACTCACACTACCTTAATAAATCTTATTACAAAGCCACAGTAATCAAAATAGCATGGTACTGGCATTAGGACAGATACATTCACCAATGAGAATTGAGAAATAAACCTTCATATCTATGACTGATTGATTTTTGACAAGGGTGCCAAGTCCACTCAATTGGGAAAGAATAGTTTCTTCAACAAATGGTACTGGGAAAACTATGTATCCATAAGCAAAAGAATGTAGGTAGACCCCTACCTCACACCATATACAAAAATTAAATCAAAATACACCAAAGAGCTACATAAAAGAAGAAAAACTATAAAACTAAAAGAAACCATAGGGAAGCATCTTCAGAACCTTGTGTTAGGCAATGGTTTCTCAGACTTTACATACTAAGCACAAGCAACAAAAGAAAAAATAGATAAGTAGGATGTCATCAAAATTAAAAACTTGTATGCATCAAAAGCCTACATCACAAAAGTAAAAAGACAACCCACAGGGAGCGGATGTAGCTCAAGTAGTTGAGCGCCTGCTTCCCATATACAAGGTCCCAGATTTGATCCCCGGTACCTTCTAAAACCAAACAAATGAAAAAGCAACTTCCATTGGAGAGGAGATGTAGCTCAGTGGTTGAGTGCCTGCTTCCCATTTGCAAGGTCCTGGTAACTCCTTAAAAAAAAAAAACCTACCGAATGGGAGAAAATATTTGGAAATCACGTAAGGTTTTAATATCTAGAATATATTAAAAAATCCTGGAACTCAACAACCAAGAGACAAACAATCCAATTTAAAAATGGGCAAGTGATTTGAATAGACATTTCTCCAAAGAAGATATTCAAATGGCCAATAAGCACATGAAAAGATGTTCAACATCATTAGACATTAGGGAAATGCAAATCAAAACAAAATGTGATACCATTTCACACCCACAAGAATAGCTACTATTAAAAAAACAACAGAAAATTACAAATGTTGGAGAAGATGTAGAGAAATAGGAACACTCATTCATTGCTGGTGGGAATGTAAAATGGTATGGTACTGTGAAAAAACAGTTTTGTGGTTCCTCAGAAAGTTAAATATAGAATTACTATATGACGTGGCAATCCCACTTTTAAGTATACACCCAAAGAATTGAAAGCAGGGATTCAGACAGATATTTGTATACCAATGTTCATAGCAGCATTATTCACAATGCCAAAAGATGGAAGAAACATGAGTATTCATCAACTAATGAACGGATAAACAAAATGGGGTGTAGGTACATATTGGAATATTATTCAGCCATAAAAAGGAATGAAGTCCTGATACACACAACAATGTGGATGAACCTTGAAGACATCAGGTTGAGTGAAATAAGCCAGACCTAAAAGGATGAATATTGCATGATCTCACTGATATGAAATAATTAGAATAACCAAATTTTTAGAGTCAGACTCTAGAATACAGGTTAGGAGGGGTAGGGAATGGAGCGTTAATGCTTAATGCTACAGGGTTTCTGTTTGGGGTGATGAAAACTTTTTGGTAATGAATGGTGGTGATGGTAGGGCTATATTGTGAATGTAACTAACTGCACAGTATTGTATTATATATTTGAATGTGGTTTAAAGGGGAAATTTTAGATTGTGTATATGTTACCAGAATAAAAATTTAAAAATCATAGGACTGAATAACACAAACAGTGAGCCCTAATGTAAACTATGGACAATAATTAATAGTACAATTATAATAATATTATTTAATCAATTGTAACAGGTACAATACTAACCCAAAATGTTAAAAATAGGGAAAACTATGAGCGGTGGCAGGTATGGGAACTTTGTGTTTTCTGCACAATTTTTCTGTAAACCTACAATTCTATTAATTAAAAAAAAAAATTAATGACCCTAAATGCCCTTCTCATTTTAATGAAATTTCCAGACTGAACTGACTAGTGATTAGACCTACTTCAAGAAAATCATCAAAACTCTACCATCTCCCCCAATGAAATGGCTAATAGAGAAATTAGATTTCGTATCATTCTTGAGGTAGAAAAGAGCTTAGATATCTTTTCTTAAAATTAAGTTTATTTCAAATTCACAAAAAAGAAAAGAACAGAAAAAGGCATCTCAACAAGTTCTGGAAACATTACTCCTGAAAAGTTCATTTTCAGGGGCTTTTATCTCATCTAATTCCAACTACTAACTCAGTTGTTCCTCTAATGTTCAGAAAGATACACAGATGAACACAGATGAGTTAAATGACATAGTCAAGGTCTCTTTAGCCTAGATATCATCTTAATCTAATATTTCATTTTACAGCCAAAGAGGCTGGCTCAGAGGGGAAAGTGGCTTGCCCAAGGCCACAAAACAGGTCAGAGCTGGAGAAGGGGGAACAGGACCCCAACCTCCTCCTCCCACTGTAACCTGCTGCTCATCACGGTGACATGGGAGAAAAGATGCTAAAGGGTTTTCTGGACTGTTCTTTGGTTTTAGTTCACCACTGGGAACCTCAGATCCTTGAAAAACACAACACAAATGTATTGCGTGTGCAATAGACATTCGATCAAACTACTGTCACATCACATAATGCCTTGGTTTTGGATGGCAACTGAAAGAAACATTATCTTTTTACTTTTTTCTTTTTCTTTTTTTTTTTTTTAGCTTCAATCCTTCCACCAGAGCAGCAGAATGGATTATTTAAACAAGCCTTCCAGAAAGGGCATGCCTGCTTAATTTGCATTCAACCCTCAAATTAAAGGAATACCGACATGCAGTTATATTTCTTATTATCATAGCCTAATCTGACCTTTCATGAATCCTCCCTTCAGTTCACAGAAGGCAGCATTTTAACTGAGAATGTGACAGGGATTTCTGGGCTCTTTTCAAAAACAAAAACAAAAAACCTGAGAGTTCCCTTCTTTCTCCAATGGCGCTAATCATTAAGGTAGAAATCTGAGCCTCCCTTTGACTAGAAAACACCCTCTTGTTTAACTTGCTTATTCTAGATAGAGGAATAATGCACATTTAATGATTAATTCAAACTACTTTCTTTTGTGGAAGCTGCTGGCTGTGTAACATTCATTCAGCAGAGAGTTCTGAAGCACTGACAATGACACTGCTACGCGAAGGAGCAGGTACAACGGAGAATGAGATGTGGTCGTTGCTCATAAGGAGTTCCAGCCCAGACATGGCAGAGGCGATGTACAATCATAATAACCTACAAGATGCTCTTGAACACAGAGGAAGGTGTGATTAGCTTTGGGGAGTTGAAGGCAGCCTCATAAAGGAGACAAACTTTGAGCTGGGTCTTGAGGGAAGAATTCACCAAGAAGAGGTGGAAGAAGAGCTTTCAGCATGAGGAAAGATGCAGATGTCTGAAATGACACAGAGGAGAGTTCAAGGTGAGTACAGTGTGAGGAGATGATGGTGGGAGATGAAGCTGGGGGGATTTGAGTTAGACTCTGGGGAGACTCACTGTCAAAGTAAGGAGTTTGGACTTCATCCAGTAGGCTGTGGAGACACCTGGGCAGGAAATGTCCCCAACAGTATTAAGGCAGAGATAAATAAGCTGCAGCCTGCATATGGTTTATCCACACAAAACCACACTCTGACCAGACGAGTTTCCTCTTTGTTCCTGAAGCACACTGAGCCCTGTCCTGCTTCAGGGTTTTGTTCCTGCTGTTCCCTCAGACCGGGGCCCTCTCTGTCAGTCTGGCTGGCTCCTTCTCATCCTTCAGGAGGAAGTTGGACACTTCTGAAAGGCCTTCGCAAGGCTTACCTTGACATCATTTTGTTTCTGTCCTTGTTCATTTTTTCCACGAGAGCAGGGACCCTTCCTTGTTCATCAGGGTATCACCTATGCCTAGAATGCTAATTAGCACACAGTAGGCTGTGAAAATAGCTGTTGAATGAATTAACTAATTAATTGATGTATTTCCAGGGTTCTAGCTGCAACTGCACCCCTTTTTCTCCCACTAAAGAAAGTATACATGAGCATAAATGAACAAGAGTGCTATTATTTATTACAGGGAGACCCCTGAATTTGTTCTAATTTATTTTTTAAGTCAATACTTTGCAACATTCAATATCTTATTTTTAAAAATCACTTGTGATACATATTACAAATGATCAAGACATACAAAGACATTGCAACCCGAAACTGAGACCTCCTATGTGGTAGAAGGAGCTGGTGGTTTTTAAAGCATAGGCATGGCATGATATTCCATTTCAGGGCATAAGAATACATCCTTTATTATACATGAAGCATTTTAACTGGGATTTGATACCTACAAAGAAGGCAATTTAACCTTTAAAAAGTTACTATTTCTACATAAAATTATTCTTGTTGTTTTGTAAAAGGCAGAGGGATTAGAATTCCTTGGAAAGATAAACTTAGTGTGTAGATAATCATTTCCTGAACACCTATCATGTGCTGGGGTATAGGACTATGGAGATGCAAATAAGATATTAAAGTCCAACTCTTGCAGCACTAAGACTAGGGAAGATGACCACACTGGTGCTGTGATAGGCACTACTCAGATAGTGTTATAATAATAGTTACCATTTATCAACATCATAGTAAAGCATTTTATGCATAAATCTTCACAGCCATCCCAAGAGGAAATACTATTATTGTCTTCCAATTTACAGATGAGGAAAATAAGGCACAGAAAGATTAAGCAGCTTGCCTAGGCTCATCCAATATTAATTGATAAAGCCTAAATTCAAATTCAGGCAGTCCAATTCCAGAGTCTTTGCATTCAACCATCACACTATATTGTCATGGGAACGAAAGGGCAGGAAAGTCCACTTCTGGCTGTAGGAAGAGGATGCTTCCTGGGGAAGAGCCCATTGAGAGATGGGCAGACTTCCACAAGGCAGAGGTGGGGAAGGATTGTTTCAAGGCAAGGGAGCAGTATTAGTAAAGATCTGGAGATCTGAATGCACTCTTAAGGAATAGCATTTGGTCGCATCAGGCCACATAAGAATAATTGTGGGGAAAACGACCTCGGGCTACATGATGGCATATCAGAATGCCAGTAAATATTTGGACTTCAGTTAGTAGCTATTCAAAAGCCACTGAAGGTTTCTGAGCAGCAGAGGCAAATTGAAGGACAGACTGGAGGGGGGAATGGTGGTAGCAGACCAATTAGGAAGTAGTTTTAATAATCCATGCAAGGGGAACAAACAGTCTAAGGCAGTGACAGTGAGATAAAAGAGGAAGTAACAAATGTGAGAGGTTATAGAAGGGTCTCAGCAGGAGTTGGTGTTGGATTAGAACATGGAGAGCAGCAGGGAACGGAAGGAGTCAACGATGCGTCTCATGTTTTGACACTGGAAGGATGGAGACACCGTTAACTCAGATAGGGAAGACAGGAACAGGCTTGGCTGAGGACAGGAGGCAGATAAGTTTCCCTTGAGACTTGAAAGGACTTAGTCTCATTATTCCCAAACCAAACAAGCAGGAAGATTTTCTGACTATTATTTGAAACCCTGCTCAGGGGCCCTTCACACTAACATCTTTCAAATTGTTCTGTGACCTTTTACCTACTGAAATTGAGAGATGCATTTGTTGTTGAGAGATTTGAGCAACCCTATCTTTAATAACTTAAATTCCTCTTCCCTAAAAGGCTATGATGCAGTATAATTCCATCAAGAGGACAGGAAAGCCAAAAATTAGTTTCTTTGTTCAAGGAATTCAAAGCAAGATGGAGAGGTGGGGAGGTGGGGGATAGGGGAGGGGCGAGAGGGAAGGAGGTAAGAACTGCTGTCCAACTTGGGCAAAAGTTAAAACATCCTAGAATTGAATTTGAAGCCATTAACAGTTCTGAAGAGGTCGGATTAACACTTGGGGAGTGCCCTGCACTACTGAAAATGTGGTCCGTGGACCAGAAGCCTCAGCACCACCAAGAAGCTTACTAGAAAATTCAAGGTTCCATCCCAGACCTGCATTTTTAGAATCTGCATGTTAATTTCAACAAGATCCTCAGTTGATTCATATGTACTGGTTTATGTTCAGACTATGAGCCTGAGCTTTGGAATCAGATGGGTTTAAATCTCAGTTTAGCCACTTACTACTTACTTGCTAGCACAACCCCCGGACCTGCTTCCTCAAGTATAAAAAAAATCAATCAAGGTGGTCCTACACCTTAGTTGCACATTAGAATAACTGGGGAGCTTTGAAAAACTCCATGCCCAGGCCACACCCCACAATTATATCTCACTGTATAATGAGCTCACATTATAATGAGAATAACACTGTTGATTTATAAATGTGACTTTGGCAGATAGTAGTCTAGGGAAGTTAATGTAATTGAAAGACAGCTAGAGGATAAACCAGGGACTGTATGATAGTGATTTTGGTGGTAGATGAGGATTGTAGTTAAAAATACAAATACAAGAATGCTCCTCTATTACAAGGTGTTAAGAATATGGTGTTACATGAGAAAAGTACAACTAATAAGTAACTTATATATTTAACGGTAATATATTTTTGTAGCAAAGGAAAAAGTACTATGTCAATGCTAAAGGTGAAAAAAAGAATATGAAAAAAAGAATATGGGATTTAGTTTTATGATTATGATCAAGCATTTTTTTCTCTTCATTTTCTTCATTAACAGGAGACCTTGGATATGTCATTTAACCAATCTGAGCTCATTTGTTTATCTTTCTGAACACTGGAGAAACAATTGAGTTTGTTTTTAGTATTAAATAAAATAAATGTGCCTGGACATAATTTTTTAAAGTAATGCTTCTGTAATTTGTTAAAATGCCTTTTCTTTGTTATTTCATTTACTGAAGTTGAAATAAAGTTTACTAATTAAAATAAATTTTAAAAAAAATTTCTGGAGGTGGGAACTAGATGTCAGTATTTAAAGGTCCCCAGGTGACTTCAATGTGCATCCAAGACTGAGAACCAATGATGAATCTTAAGGACAGAGTGCAGCCATTGGAACCAGACAGTTTTTGCTTGTATCCTAGGTCTATTACTTCTTATGTATGAGGACTAGGGTTTCTTAGCCTCTCCCTAAGTTTTAGTTCCTTTATCTGTAAAATGGGCATGGCATTTAACAGTATCTCCTTTAAAAGGTTCTAAGCATTGAAGGAGCTGATACATGTGAAGTACTCAGCCTGTCTTACATATGCTCAATGAGTATTTGCTATTTACGCAAGCCCCAATCTCCTTTGTGGAAGGAACCTAGGAAGCAACAGGTAGCTTGAGGTAACATCTAAATGCCCATCTACAGCCATGCTCAAACTTTACTCACCAGAGGTGACTTCCAATTACTTGACCACCAAGGGGTTAATGGACATTGTTTTACCCGTTTCAAAAACACAAGAACCTATTCTTTTTCTTAATTGGAGAATCTGAGGCAAAGGCTGCTGCCAAGAAACTTTTGCAGTATAGGCAGGAGTAAGGCTCACCCACAATGCTTTCAAGTGTGGGGTCAAATCATGCCATGCTTTAACAACATTGTCAACAGTTTGTGCAACCAGCCCTGTGTCTCATCTATCTAATACAATCTGTCCACTTAAGAGAATTCTAGAGTGGCAGAGTTGAAAAGGCCTTTAGAAACTACTTCACACTTCAGAGCTCTGCAAATTAGAAATCAAGGCCCAGGAAGTTGAGATGAACTATGCAGGGTGATATGCAATTTGAGGACCACAAGAAGGTGTAAAGTCACACAGTCAGATGTGGAGGAAATAGCCTATGGTGAAAAAGGAATTGAATGAAAGAAAAAAAAAGACATAATAATGCTTTGAACCAAAGGGCTTTATAAACACTTGAGCCTTTAACCTGCCCAGGAGGTAGATAAGCATGTTCCCTTTAGTTTGTCCTCAAATTCAACCTCTTAAAAGAGGTTAAGGAACACACCCAAGGTTGGAATTGACACGCAGACCTCCCAACTTCCTGGCTTTGGAGCTGGGAGCTCAGCCTCCACGTCCCTTGTCTATCAGGAAAAACATCTGGGTTATAATGCTTGAGGATGGAATATCAAGGGGAAGTGGTGGAAGTTTGGTTCTTTAAGAAACTTTGAGCAAGACTGCGTAAGACCCAGCCAGGAGGCCCCTCCCATGCCCTGAGTCACAAGGCTCAACATTTCTTCACTTCTCCTATCCTAGAAGCTTCCCTTGTATGACCTTTAGGGCAATCTATTTGTCTGAGATCATGGATAGGAAAAGAGTTGAGACTTCAAAATGTGTGAACACAAACAGGCCCTGAGGAGCTCTCTCAGGTAACAAAGTGTTTGTTTTACACAAGCATTTCTCCATGATCTAACATGGCTCCCCTGTCACACTGGTGAAAGCCTGCTTACAGCAGAGAAACAGGACAAGAAGAAAATGTAAAAGCCATCTTTAAAAGCCAAAGGTTACATCAAACATAATAAAATACAACTGTTTCCTTTAAAATTTTTAATGGCCAGGAAATGGTATCGAATAAGTGCCAAGTCACATAAATTAGCTTTTTTGATAACTTGTGATCCTGGAAAGAACACACTATCACTCAAATTCAAACTGAATGGGAGTTTTCATCAGTTGTCTGGGCACATGACTTGAGTGTGGGCCATGGATCCCATCTTCACATGGTCCAGAAAAAAAGGCGGCTCCCATGTTTGGCAGGCTTCAGATCTCCTTCTATCTCAGGGTTAGGCTCTGGCCTTGGTCTTGAGTGATAGGGATTCTCAGGTAAAGGTCGATCTGTTTTCACTTTGGTAACCTAGGAAAGGTGAAGAGGAAAGAAGCAAAGTTGAAAGTTAAGTGGAATAATCTGTGACCATAAACACGCTTCCCATGTTTCCTCTCTTCCTGCTACCCTAAAATCCCAGCAAATCACATTTAGACTCATAAAATCCTTGAATAAACATTTACAAAAGTTTACTTTATGTCATTCCACATGGTAGTACAAGATACACACTGTCCTCAACTACTCACAGTCTGGTGAGGGATAGAGACAAGAATATTAACCAAGGTTTCCTAAGCTAATTGAGACATGAACTGAGTGCTACTGGAGCAAGGACAGTGCATCTAAAGACTAGGGGTTTGGATTATTTCTGAGGAGGTAACATTTAGCTCAACCTTGAAGGATGAGCAGGAGCTAGCCAGGAAGATTAGGGAGGGAAGGACATTCCAAGCAGACAAAACAGTACATATGAAGACAAAGAGGCATGTCTTCAAAATGGCTGAAGCTACGGTTGTATGAAGAGTGGCAGGAGATAAAGCACCTAACCAAACATTTATTGTTTTAGAAACTATGCCAGGCGCATTATTTTATTTCATCCTCACATTTTTATGAGGTCACATTGCAGAGACTCTCACTGAGGCCATATAGCTAATAGTGACGAACTCAATTCTGCTTAGAAAAGTCAGAGACTTCAGACAGAACATGGCATTTGAGCCAGAAGAGTTGGAATTCACAAGGCAAATGTAGCAGGGAAAGGCAATCCAGTGGAAACAGAGAATGAAAAAGTGGATGAAGCTAAAATTTAGGCTGATAATCACCTTTCTTGAAAGAGTATGGATAATGAATTTAAGTATAGATTTATAATTCTCTTAAAGAAACACACAAAATGTTAAAACACAAAACTTTTTTATTTTACAGTTTTTAATGATAATACAAAATTTCAGGAATAAATATGCTTTCTCAATAATACAACTTCTTCCTTTCATGAGAGACAGAAATGAGAAAAGGTAGTTTTCTTTGATAAAGGTATGATATACCACTTTCCAACTTAGAATCATCAACTATTCCACTGTTCAGTGCAAAAAAACAAGGTATCTGAAGAAAAGATAATCATGCCAGATACAAAAAAAACAAAACAAAACAAAAAACAGAACAAAAACTGTTATGCCATTCCTCCACAAATGACTAAGCTTATCAACTATTCACAGATGCTAGACATAAAGGGAAGAGAAATAACATTAATTGTAGGTCGATGTGCCAGGCACTATTCTGAGGATTTACATAGGTTCCCTGACCTAATCCTTAAAGAAAAATAGGGATTATTAGCCCCATTCTGTAACTACAGTAGGATTGGAAATATTAAGCTATGTTCTCAAGATCCCATAGCAATTACGTAGTGGAACCAAGATTCAAATCTATTATCTGTCTCCCTTCAAAATCTGAGGTTATTTTCCCCTTCCACACCTTGCAACCTGTGTTGCCACAGAGGGAATAGATGGTGATGAAGCTCAAGAAGAAGGGATGAGGGGGGAGAGGACATGGCTCAAGCAGTTGAGCGCCTGCTTCCCACATAGGCAGTCCTGGGTTCAGTTCCCAGTGTCTCCTAGAAACAAAAAAATAAACAACAAGCAAACAAATGAAAAAAACAATTCAGAGGAGCTGATGTGGCTCAGTGGTTGAGTGCCGGCTTCCCACATACGAGGTCTGGGGTTCTAGTCCCGATACCTCAAAAAAAGAAAAGAAAAAAAAAGAAATAGAAAAAGAAAAGAAGGGATGGGTCAGATCATAAAGGGCCTTGTATGCCATGATAAGGAGAGGATGCTTTATCTTGAAAGCAATGGGAAGAAAGTAATGTAAATTTATCTTCCACACAGAGCATTCTTACAGCGAAGATGGAAATCCTAAATTCTTCAATTTCAGAGGATGCAATGCTTTCTAAAGCCCATATTGATGTCCCTTCCCCTCCCATGAACCCATGGAGCCTAGGTTAAGAACTCCTGACCAAGAATAAGATAATGGTAGTGGCGGCAGTGAGCGGTTCTAAAGATACCCCAGAGGATGCTAATCAATTGGAATTGATGACTATATGGAGTGAGAAAGAGTGTGGAGGGAAAGAATAAAGACATACAGGTTGCTGGCTCTGATGTTTCAACAAATGGTGGTGTCAACTGAGAGAAGAAATTTAGGAGAAAAGAGAAAAAACACACTTATAAAACAAAAGGCTTGTACTTTTAAAAAAAAATCTTACATATGTTCCTGAAAAATCTGATCCTTTTCCCCACTGAATTCCACAATATTCTCAATGATGCTTTCACTGACAGGGTCCCTCAAACAATTTATTTATCCTCCTCTACTCCCTTCTGTTCTTCAATTAGCTAATTAACCAAAAACAAATCTGCACATGCTGGAAGATCTATTTAAAGAACTATTTTTATTAAATAACCTCCCTTCTGGATTGTGTATAATTACCACTAATTAATCTGTTTGGTAAATTTGTATTTCTCACATCATATCTGTAGACACAACAGACCTTTTTCTGACCAACTCCTGCCTTTACTCCACCCCTTAGTCAGAGAGTGAGACCACCAGAAGCAAATCTTTTTTACCTTTGATAGCTCTCCCAGGTCAGGCCGCACCCAGCCCAGTTTGTCCAGCACACATTCATCAAACTTTGCCTGCTGCTTGCGACAGTAACGGAATAACTGCAGGTTTGAATAATCAATGCAGGTCCAATATTCTGTAAAAGGCTCCGCACAGTGACGCTTTATCTGCCTGGAAAGGAGGGTTAGATTAGGGCTAGCTCACTGCAAAACACTGAAAACCAGAAAAGCGGGGGTTGGGGGTGGGGGGTGTTAATAGGCCACAGACTCAAACCTCAACTACACAGTCTTGCTTTTTGAATGGAACAAATATATAAACAGAAAAGATTTCTGAGGAACAAAAACTAATTTCTTTATGTAACAAAACAAATCAAAGAAATGCCAAAAGATTATATCCTAAGGCACATGTATTTTACTCAGAGGGGAGCTCCTCACTTGGGGCCTATTTATTCTTTTCTTTAGATCCAATTCTAAAGATTATCAGCACAGCAAATTTAGAAGAGAAGGAGGCACAATCACAGATAGGCATCCTGTAGAAGTGAGAGGTGACAGATGATGGCAAGGAGGAGAAAGAATTATAAAAAGCAAATACAAAGACAAAGTAAAAAGGAGAATATCCTGGGGTTATTGAGTACAGAGGCAAACTGCCCTATACTCCTCAAAAGCTTAAGGTCCGCATTCTATTAAAACACTGAACAAAAATAGAGATTAATCCTTGTCATCAAGAAAGGTAAATTATATTTGGTGCTTTCTGTCAAGAAGCAGGATAGTATATGGTTCAATTGTGACCATCAAAAATAGTTAGAGAAAAAGTAACTTTAGTGCATAAAAGGGATAAGCTTCCCTTTTTTTTTCAAAATTCCTCTTCTCTTACCATTCGGATAGAGTCAAGTAAGAATAAAATATCATTATTTTACATAAAAGCCATATTGGAGGCAGTGAAAGTAATTTAGAGTATCCTCTTCCCCCAGTGGAATAACTACAGAGTACGTGCTTACCATATGCTAGGAATCTAACTGCCCTCTCCAACATATGAATCTCATTTAACACGACTCAAGAAGTAAGAACCTGAAATAATCTAAGGAAGCCAATCCATTTACTTTACAGATGAAAATACTGAGACCTAGAGAGCCTAAGTGAATTGGCCAAAGTTCCCATTTCTAATTTTCAATCTCTCATTCTCTCTTTTTTTAACCACATCATGCTGCCTTTTCTTTGGTTAAAAATGTAAAAAAGTAAAAAATTATTGTATAGCAAAAAATCTGCTTCCTATTCTTGTCCTCCAGCCATTCAGTTCCCCTCCTGGCACCAATGTTACCAGTTTCTTATGTTCCCTTCCAGGTACTTTAAAACATAAACTTCAGTGGGAGAGTAGGTGGGGAGGAATGCATCAGGAAGAAGGGATATGAGAAGCCCTATGGAGCTTTACTGAATTACCCCTAACCTCACTGACCTGCTTTCCATGGTACACCAATCTGCACCCACCTAACCTTTATTTGACAATCCCTTGGTAGTAAGCCAGTGGGAGTTTTGTATTCCTCCAATATGCTGCACTAGAAGGGATAAGGCTGCAAACCACTACTCTAGTATTCAGGTCACTATTCTGCACCCTGTTTCTCCAGGAGCCACATTAATAGACAATTATCTACCAATGCCTACACCAGCCACTTCAGCAGGGAGAAATTCTTCTAGGGTACAGTTAGGCACCTTGGGAGTTTGAAAAATCTAAACATTTTCCAGTTAAACGTATCACCTCTGGGCCTGAGGAAAAATGCTTTGCCAATGTTCTCTTATAAAATAAAAAGTTTTAAAATAAATAAACCCACAAATTCGACCTTCCTAGTAACCAAATCAATGCAAACTCAAGAAAGAATAAAATACCATTTTGTACATATCAAACATTTAAAGAACATGCAATACTTTGAGGCAAGGATACTAGGATACAGTGGTGAGAACAGCAGAAACTGACCAAATTCTTAATAAAAATGGTAATATAGTTCAAGAGCCACGGATAGGGAAGCAGATGTGGCTCAAGTGATTGGGCTTCCGCCTACCACATGGGAGGTCTCAGGTTCAGTTCCCTGTGCCTCCTGGAGAAGG
>PVKH010012290.1:0-17341 GCA_004027955.1 Chaetophractus vellerosus | reverse complement strand
CTCCTCTCTGCTTCTCTCTAATCTCTGCTTCTACTTGAGACCACCCCCACCGAGGGGTGGGGCTCAACATCTCACTGACGTGGCAATTAACGCCCTACTCATAACTTAATCATGCCCAGATGAACAGATGAGCTTACAAACATAATCTAATTTATATTTTTGGAATTCATAATTAATTCAAACTCAAACCATCACAGGTGGATAAGATGACGTGCTCTGTAGCTGTAAGTCAGCTTCTTTCTTTAGCCAACCCAGAGCTTGTTTTAATGGCCTGTGCACACAAAGTGGTTATGATGGCAGGGATGAGTGGGCTCAACATCATGGTGTCCCCTTACCAAGGAAGACCTGGTTACCACTACTGTTGAGTGCCTAATCTGCCAACAACAGAGACCATCCTTGAGGGCCTGATATGGCACCATTTCCAGGGGGACACCAGCTAGCACCTTGGTGGCAAGTTGATTACCACTGGATGTGTTTTATCATGGAAAGCACAGCGATTTGTCTTCCTTGGAATACACATATTTTGGACATAAATTTGCCTTTCCTGTACATAATGCTTCTGCCAACAACATCATCATTGGACTCACAGAATAACTTATTCTTTCCTATGGCCTTCCATACAGTATTGTACCTGATCAAGGAATACATTTCACAGCAGAAGAAATGCAGCAGTGGACTCATGCCCATGGAATTTACTGATATCAAATATTCCATCACTCAGAAGTGGTGGCCTAATTGAAAGTTAGAATGTTGCTAGAAGACTCAGTCATGGGAACAGTTGGGAGCCTATAATCTGAAAGGATAGGATTCCATTTTATAGGATGCAGCATTCGCTTTCAACCAGGGACCATTACATGAGGTCTTTCATATATCCAGAATTCATGGGTCTGGGAATCTAGGAGAAGAATTGGGAGCACTCTTCTCATACTTACACTGAATAAACTACTCACAGAATTTTTGTTTCCTATCCCTATGGCTTTGAGATCTGCTTGTTTGCAGACCTCTATCTCAAAGGAAAGAATACTTCCATCAGGGCACACAAAAATGATTCCGCTGAATTGGAATGTGACTGCCACCTGGCCATTTTGGGCCTCTTATACTACTAAACAAGCCAAAAGAAAAAGGTGTTTATTTTTCCTGTTGGAATGATTTGATTCCAATTACCAAGGAGAAATTGGGTTGCTGATATACAATGGTGATAAGGAAGCCTATATCTGTAATCCAGTGAATTCTCTGGGATTTCTCTTAGCAATTTCATTCTCAATAGTAAAATTTCATATATGATTTTTTCATATATGCACTTTACTATGTCGAGAAATCTTCCTTCTATTCCTATCTTTTGTAGTACTTTTTATCAAGAAAGGATGCTATATTTTGTCAAACGCCTTTCCAGCATCAATCTGGAGGATCATGTGATTTTTCTTATTAAATTAATTAATGTGGTTTACTATACTAATGATTTTCTTGTGTTGAACCACCCTTGCATACCTGGGATAAAACCCACTTGATCGTGGTTATTTTAATGTGCATTTGGATTTGGTTTTGAAAGTATTTTGCTGAGGATTTTTGCATCTGTTTCCGATGGAGAAATTCTTTTGTAATTTTCTATTTTTTTCCTTCTTGATCAATTTTTTGGAAGAGCTTGAGCAAGATTGGTATTAGATCATCTTTGAATAATAGATAGACTTTACCTGTAAAGCAATCTGGGCCTGGGCTTTTCATTTTGGGGAGGATTTTAATGTCTGTTTCAATCTCTTTAAATGTGATTGGTTTGCTGAGGTCTTCTTTTTCTTCTAGGGTCAGTGTAGGTTGTTCGTGTGTTTCTAGGAATTTGTGCATTTTGTCTATTTTGTCTAATTTGTTGGTGTACAGTTGTTCAAACTATCCTCTTATGTTCACTCTTATTTCTGCAGGTTCAGTGGTGATGCTCCCCCTCTCATATCTGATATTATTTATTTGAATCTTCACTCTTTTTTTCTTTGCCAGTCTACCTAAAGACTTGTTGATTTTGCTGATCTTCTCAAAGAATGAAATTTGTTTCTGTTGATTCTATTATTTTTTGTTCTTAATTTCATCTACTTCTGTTCTGATCTTTATTTCTTTCCTTCATCTTGGTTTGGGAATTTTGCTGTGCTTTGTTTATTTCCCAGGTGTGAAGTTAGATCTTAGATTTTAGCTCTTTCTTATTTTTTATGTAAAAATTGAGGGCTATAAATTTCCCTCTCAGCACTGCCTTTGCTGTGTCTCATAGGTTTTGATATGTTGTGTTCTCATTTTCATTTGTCTTGGGGTATTTATTTGTCTTACAATTTCTTATTTGAACCACTGATTACTTAAGAGTGTGTTGTTTAATCTCCATATATTTGTGAATCTTCTCTTTTTCCATTCATTATTGATTTCCAAGTTCAGTCCATTATGATTTGATAAGATGCTTTGTATAATTTCAATCTTTTAAAATTTATTGAGAATTGTCTTGTGATACAATGTATGGTCTCTTTTGGAGAAGGATCCATGAGCACTTGAGAAGAATGCATATCCTGCTCTTTTGGGGTATATTGCTTTATAAATGTCTGTTAGATCTAGCTCATATATCATTTTGTTCAATCTTTCTGTTTCCTTATTGATCTTCTGACCAGATGTTCTATCCAATGCTGAGGGTAGTATATTGAAGTCTCCAACTATTATTGTGGAGACATTTATTTCTACTGTCAATTTTGTCAGTGTGCCTCATGTATCTTGGGGCACCCAGGTTAGGTGCATAAGTACTTATTATAGTTATTTCTTTCTGGTGAATTGTCCCTTTTATTAATATATATTGACCTTCTTCATTTCTTTTAACAATTTTGCATTTAAAGTCTATTTTGCCAATATTAGTATCACTACTCCAGATCTTTCTTGGTTGCTACTTGAGTAGAATATCTTTTTCAAACCTTTCTCTTTCAGCCTGATTGTATCCTTGCTTCTAAGGTGAGTCTACAAAAGACTCATATTTCTTTTAATCCATTCTGTAAATCTATGTCTTCTGATTTGTGAGTTCAGTCGATTAATGTTCATTGTTATTACTGTAAAGGCTTTACTTACTTTGTCCATTTTATCCTTTGGCTTTCCTTTGTTATATTTTACTATTGTCTGTTTCTTTACTCTTTAAGTTATCCTTCCTAACCATCTTCATTTCTACACTCTTCTCCAAGTCCCTTGCCATTGTCTTTTCCTTTCAGGCTTCAGCACTCTCTTTAATACCCTCTTGTAAATACGGTCTTTGGTAACTTACTCTCTCAGTTTTTGTTTGTCTGTGAAGACTTTAAAATCACCTTCTTTTCTGAAATATTATTTTGCTAGATAAAATTCTTGACTGGCAGTTTTTCTCTTTCAATACCTTAAATATATCATACCACTGCCTTCTTGCCTCCATGCTTTCTAATGATAGATTGGCACTTAGTCTTATTGAACTTCCCTTGTATGTGATGCTTTGTTTTTCCCTTGTTGCTTTCAGAATCCACTCTTTATCTCTGCTATTTGTCATTTGGAATAGTAGGTGTCTTAGAGTAGGCCTATTCAGATTTATTCTGTCTGGTGTGCTTTGTCTTCTTTGGATATCGATATTTATGTCTGTCATAAGGGTTGGGAATTTTTGATCATTCCCTCAAATATTCTTTCTGCCCCTTTTCTGTTCTTTTCTCCATCTGGGACATCTATAATGGATATGTTTGTACACTTTGTGTTGTCAATCAGATCTCCAAAATCTTGTTCATTTTTTTCAATTCTTTTTTCTGTCTGTTCTCCTGTCTTTTCAAGTTCAGATGTTTTACCCTCAATTTAACTTATTCCTTCTTTTGTCATCCTACATTTCCTGTTACATGCCTCTAATATCTCATCCATTGCATCTTTCATTCCCATAATCTCTGTTAATTTTCCCTGAAGGCTTTCAAATTGTTCTTTATGCTCACCCAATATCTTTTTGATATCTTTTATCTCTTTAGCCATATTTCCTTTAATTCCTTGAATTGATTCAAGAGACTTGAGTGATTATCATTGATTACTTGTCTTAAATCTCATGTCTTATCAGGATTTTTGGTTTGTTCCTTTGGATGGCCCATCCCTTCCTGTTTCTTCTTCTTCTTCTTCTTCTTTTAGCACAATATAGTTTTTTTTAATTAATTATTTTTTTAAGATACATCGATTACATAAATGGTACACAAAAATTTTAGGGGTACCCATATGTCCCACCTTCTATAAAGAAAAGAAGAGGCTGAAGACTGAGTTCTGGAGTACCACAACATCTAGAGGTTAGAAAGTACAAAAGAAGCCAGCAAGAAAGATTTAGAAGACTGGCCAATGAAGTAGGAGGCAAGGAAGTTGGTTTTCTAGAAGTAGAGTGAAGGAAGTGTTTGACAGAGAGAGGGGGAAAGCTAAAGTTTTGTCATTAGGTGTGACAAGAAATGTTATTGGTGACCTTGACATGAGTGGTTTCAATGGAGTAATGAAAGTCTGATTGGAGAATGTTCAAGAATAAATGAAAGGTGAAGAAATTTTTTTAGCATGGGGAGCAAAGAAATGGGACAGTAGGTGGAGAGGAATATAGGCCCTAGTGAGGGTTTTATTTTATAAAATGAGAGATATTAGAAAATGTGCATATACTGGTGAAGATGTTCTGTCATGTCTAGACTTATGATTTTGAGAAGAGGACCACATTGTCAGACTTTTATTGTCAAAATAGATGAGCTTTATGTCAGTAAGGAGATAGTTTTTGGTTGACATCTTCATTACATTCAAAAGCATTGAATATGAATAGTTTCAGATTCCCTTTTTAAAGACAAACATAAATACCTACCCAGGGCTTGCTCTGCCATACACAGGTTCCCAAGCATCTAGGTATGTGGCAGGAGTGGCAGGCCTGCCAATCAGTGGGTCTGGTCCTGTGTGATAGATTGGTGGACTTTGATGAATGGTCCATGTCAGGCAGTTCCATTAGAACTGACTCATTCTGGCATGATTGCTTGTTTTAGATCATACAGACATCCTTCAGGAGGGAAGCATTTCAGTTTATCTATCTTCTGTACATCACAAAGGAGTTCCTGGCAGCTTGTTATAATCCATAAATATAAACGAAATATTTTCATCCCCAATCCAGGATGTCTTCACTTACATTCTAAGTCCTTTCGTATCCTCAGAGCCAATAAAAACATACTGATTTTCTTTTGTAGTTGTTAAGCTGTCATTGTTAATTATTCTCAGCAGTGTCTAAGAATGAAAATTAAAAGTAAAAGGTCTATAGAACGGAGGACACCATGGAAAAAATCTAGTTTGTAGAACAGAGCAAATAATCATATTGCAAATATCTATCTACAAGTTTGTCTCAACTCCCTTGATCCCTCAAGAGATAGCTACTTAAGGTTAGAAATCAAGTACTGTTTAACCTTATACCCTAGTCCCTAACACAGGGCCAGAAACATATTAAGTGCCCAATAAATACTCACTCAATGAATTAATTTGTGAGTGAGATACATAGCACTATTTTAGGATTAGTAGAAATTAAAAGAGTACAAAAAAGGCTTTGGCCTTTTTCTTAGAAGAAACAAAGTGGATAAAGATAATATATAATTTCAAATGACATATATACTATTTATTTTTAGTCACCCATTTATACAACACTTACTATATGCCAGGCACTGTACTCAATGCTTTACATATATGAACTAATCTAATTTCATAAGTTGGTATGAGTATCACCATTTCACACATTGAGGGAACTGAGGCATGGAGAAGTTAAGGCAGGTCACACAGCTAACAAATAGCAGTTGGGATTCAACCTCAAGTAGTGTAACTCAAGAATCCTACCTTTAACCATTATGGCATAATATTTGGCAACTGTAGTATGTAAAATATGTTTCAGAATTGCTTATTGCTGGCCAGGAGTAAACTACAGTGAAAAAGCTTCACTTAGAACTATTTTGAAATTTGAGAGATTCATGGTTTGTGGTCAACGAAATGAATTGTCATTATTTATTGTACACTTACTTATGTAGCAGGTACAATAGTAGGTTCTTTATACACGTTACATCAAAATTTTAAATGATAAATCTAAGCTATAGGAATTATTACCCTATTTTACAGATAAGAAGCCTGAGGTATTGGAATTCAAACTAATATTTGTCTAATTTCAAAACCAGTGCTCTAGAGATTCAGCAAAGAAATAGAAAAGAATTGACTTAAACGAACAGACTTCATAGAGAAGATATAGCCAACTAGGTTGAAATATAGTGTACTTTTAAGTCAGGATTAAATTTAAGACTGTCGTGTATAAAAAATCTATTCATAAAGTCTAAGTTTTTCCAGGATATTTAGTTTATATTTGGTTAATGATTTTGTTTTAATTCAAGTGTAGAACCATGGAAAATGAAAAAAAAAAAAGAGTGATTACTGTCAATAATAAAAATGAAAGTATTTTTTTCTGGATACATGAATAATTAATACATTGCTTTGTTCTTAAATAAATTTACTATTACTGGGAACAAAGAATCCTGAGTTCCATTTTGTTTTTGTTCACCTCCAGTCCTATTATAGCTATGAGAAAATAACTGACCTTTATCTGGTGCTTACACCATGCCAGTTACCCTGCTAAGTACTCAAAATGCATTGCATAATTTAATCCTTACAACACCCTACCAGTTAGATAAAATTATTTCATTGATTAGGAAACTGAGACACAGTGAAGTAATAGCTTGTCCAGGTTCACTCTGAAAAAAGAAGTGAGATGATAATTATGGTCTTATGACTCTGAAGTTCATGCCCCTAATAATTAAGCATATTTATTATAAGTTATGGTAACTAGTGTTACTATAACTGCTTAACCGTTTAGAAAACACTTCCAGATCCTTCATCACATTTAATCTTAACACAATTTCCATAAGTTGTAAAAAGCTTTTTTTTAATCCATAAAAGACTATATTAATGTTAAGTACAACCATTCCTCAAATGATACCTTTAAACTAGTGAAAAGGTGAGCCACGAATGAGATAAAATAATCTCAAAACATACAACAAAAGAAAGGTCTTTTCAAAATTAATAGGAAAAAAGGTAGATAACCCATTAAAAAATTGAGGGAAGAATTGGACAGGCCCTTCACTAACAAGAATATCCACAGGGAAAAAAAAAAGGTGTTCAGCTTTATTAGTTTAGTCAACAGGAAATACAAATTAAAACAATGCAATAACATTTTGAACAAAACAGAAAATGAACACTGTCAAGTGTTAACAAAAATGCAAAGTAGCTAGAACTTTCATACACTGCTAGTGGGAGCATAAATTTCAACACTTTGGAAAACTATTTGGCAATATTTACTGAAGCTGGATATATGCCTACATAGCCTATGACACTGCAATACTCCTCTTAAGAGTATATCCAACAGAAATGCATACAAATGGGCATCTAGAGACATATAGACATTAAGCATTGTTTAAAAATACTCTAAAACTTTAAACTAACCAAATGCTCACAAACAGTAGAATGGAAAAATAAGTGTATTTTCCCATAATGAAATGCTATACGGCAGTAATAGTGAATTACAACTACACAGAACATGGAAGCATCCCCAACCAAAATTATAGAGTGAAAAAAGCAGAAGAGATAGTACGTGCTGTATGATTCCATTTATATAAATTCAAAAAACAGGGAAAACTAATCTATACAGTTAGAAATGAAGACAGTGATCACACTTAGGATTGGTAGTGGCTGGAAGAGGACATGAGTGGAGCATGCATATGCAACATTTTATTCTATTGTTAATGGTTAAATGTGCAGTTTTCAATTTGGGGCTGTTATGAATAGAGCTGCTGTGAGCATTTTTTGCAAATCTCTTCTGGTGGATATATGTTCTAGTAAATAATTCCTGTCTTAAGCTCTGCTCTGGTGAGTTTTTAAAATTTTTATTAGAGAAGTTGTGAGCTTACAAACAATCATACATAATGTGGAGAATTCCCACACACCACTCTACCACCAAAGCCTGGTACGGTTATGGAAGATTGGTACAAATGATGAAAGAACATCATCAAAATATTACTGCTTACTATGGTCCGAAACTACATTTGTTGTCTTTTTCCATAAACTACCCTATGATTAACACCATTTATCATAGTTCATGAAAGAAGGCTCTCATATTATTAACCACAGTCCATCATAGCTCTCATAGTTCACTGTGTTATACAGTCCCATGTTTTGTATGCTCCAACCAAAGTTTCATCATCATCACAGAGATTTGCTGTCATTGCCTCAGTCAATTTTAGAACATTTTCCTTACACCATTAGAAAAGATTTCATATCTCATATTACTGACCCTTAGCAATGATATAGTACCTTCTTTGACACTGATGCAAGAATATTACAATATTGCTGTTATAGTCCATAGATTACATTAATTACATTTTCTCATGTATCACAATGCTCTTAACACCTTGTAATAGTGAAGTACATTTGCTATAGTTCATAGAACAATCTTGTATTTGTATTATTAACCACAATCCTCTCTCTTACATGGCAGAACAAAACATGGTGGCTTCCTTTTTCTGTGCCTGTCTGAGTGAGTCTCCCTCTGTGTTTCCATTTATATCAGACCCAGAAAGGGGTCATAGACTCAACCTGGGTCACACCTCACTGACATAGTGCAATCAAAAGCCCTAAATCTATCTTATCAAGTAATCTAATCAAACCCCCCTCAACTGAATTTCATGCAATTAAAGGGTATCATACCCAGAGGAATAGATTAGTTTACAAACATTATTTCTCTTTTGGGGATTCATAAAATAATTTCAAGCTGCCACAGCTGGGTTGAAGGAAAAATACTCCAAATGTAAGTTAGTAGTAGTTAGTAGTAGTTAGTAGTAGTTAGTAGTAATACTCTGACAATTCTCTTTCATAATTTGTTACAAATGTTTCTCAACAATGCATGTTATTGATGGTAGGGTGATGTATGGCAGCCCTGTATGATGTTAACCAGGTTTGTTTTATAAGATCAAAACTTTTACTTTACACTTATTCTTATTATATGTTCAGATATGGATGGTATCTTCAATCATTTTTTAATTTAAAAAAGATAAAAAGATTGATATTAAATCTTCTTTCAATAATTGGTAGAATTCACCTGCAAAGCCATCTGGGTCTAGGCTTCATTTTGGGTAGAATTTTGATAACTGTTTCAATCTTTTTACTTGTGATTGATTTGCTGAGGTCTTCTATTTCTTCTTAGGTCAGTGTAGGTTATTTGTATGTTTCTAGGAAATGTATATTTCATCTATGTTGTCTAGTTTGTTGGCATACAGTTGTTTGTAGTATCCTCTTATCATCTCTCTTATTTCTGTGGGGTCAGTAGTAATGTCCTTCTTCTCATTTCTGATTTTATTTATTTGCATCATCTGTCTTTTTTCCTTTGCCAGTCTGGGTAATGGTTTGTTAATTTTGTTGATCTTCTCAAAGAATGAACATTTAGTTTTGTTAATTCTCTTTATTCTTTTGTGTTGTTCTCAATTTCATTTATTTCTGCTTTGATCTTTGTTATTCCTTTCCTACTGTTTGCTTTGGAGTAGTTTTCTGGTCTTTTTCTTGTTCCTCTATGTGTTTAGTTAGGTCTTTGATTTTAGCTCTTTCTTCTTTTTTAATGTAAGCTTTGAGGGTTAAAAATTTCCCTCTCAGCACTTTTTTCTCTGTATCCCATAAGTTTTGATAATTTGTGTTATCATTTTTATTCATCTCTAGATATTTACTGATTTCTCTTTCAATTTCTTCTTTGATCCACTGATTGTTTAAGCATGTGTTGTTTAATCTTCATTTATTTTTGAACTTTCCCTTTTTTTTTGCCTGTTACTGATTTCTAACTTCATTCCATTATGATCAGACACACTGCTTTGTATAATTTCAATCTTTTTAAATTTGTTGGGATCTGTTTCATGACCCAACATATCATCCATCCTGAAGAAAGTTCCATGAGTCCTTGAATAGAATGCTGTTTTGGGGTGCAAGGTTCTATATATGTCTATTAGGTCTAGTTCACTCATCATATTATTCAAGTCCTCTGTTTCCTTATTGATCTTCTGCCTGGATGTCCTGTCCAATGATGAGAGTGCTGTGTTGATGTCTGTAATTAATACTGTAGAGACATCTATTCCTCCCTGCAGTTTTGTCAATCTTTGCCTCATGTATTTTGGGGCACCCTGGTTAGGTGCATGGTTATTTATTATTGTTATTTCTTCCTGGTGGATTGCTCCTTTATTAATATATAATGTCCTTACTTGTCTCTAATAACAACTTTGCTTTTAAAGTCTATTGTATTTGGTTACTGCAGGCATGGAATAACTCTTTGCTGGCATTTACTTTCAACTTATTTGTACACTTTGGTCTAAGGTGAGTCTCGTGTAGATAGCACATAGATGGTGAAGCAGTTTGAGATTATTTTCTTTTTCCCAAAAGAAAAAGATTATGTTTGTAAATTAATATATTCTTCTGGGTGTGATACCCTTTGATTGTAGTAGATTCACCTGAGATGTCTTTAATTAAATTACCTGTTAATATTAGGGTTTCGATTCAACCAAATCAGTAAGGTTTGAATCAGGTTGAGCCTCCACCCCCTTGGTGGACTGATATAAGTGGACACTCACTCAAGAAGACACATGAGAAGAAAGAGAGCTTTATCATTTTTTATCCCATGGCCCCAAGGAGATATAAGCCATTTGCCTGATAGCTTACAGAGACTGTTGGGAAGATAGTCAAGACCCATATAGAAAGCCCAGAAAGAAATGAGCCCTATGCCAGGAGAGAGAGGAAGCCTTGAGAGAAAAGCCCTATGTCAGCCTACAGCTGAGATACAGGAATCCCTAAGAGGTGAGCCCTAAGCAGGAGAGAAAGGACTGGGAGCCTGGAGGGAAAGGAGAGACTAGGCAGAGATCAGTGACGATCTTACTTCAACATATGGCAAATACTTTTGTGAGAAAGCAACCTTGAGTTGGACTCTTTAAGGCCTTGTAACTGTCAGTTTTTAAATACCACTTATAAAAGACAACAGATTTCTGGTACTTTGCATCAGCATGCCTTTGGCAGACTAATGCAGATGACTCATACTTTTAATCCATTCCACCAGTCTGTGTCTTTTGATTGTGGTGTTTAATCTATTAAGATTCAATTTATTACTGTTAAGGCACTGCTTACTTCACACATTTTGACCTTTGTGTTTTATCTGCCATATCTTATTTTCATCACTCTTTTTACACTTTTAGTTACTTTCACCGATAATCCTCATTTCTAGACTCTGCAACACTCCCTTTAGTATTTTCTTCAGTCTCTTGGTGACAAACTCTCTGTTTCTGTTTTTTTCTGAATACTGTAAATACACTCTTATTTTTTGAAAGACAATCTTGCCAGATATAAGATTCTTGGTTGGAAGTTTTTCTCTTTCATTATTTTTAATATATCATGCCACTGCCTTCTTACTTCCATGGTTTCTGATGAAACATCTGCACTTAATAGTATTGGGTATCCCTTGCATGTGATGAATTACTTTTGTTTTGCTGATTTCAGAGTTCTCTTTATCTTTGGATTTTGACATTCTGATTGTATAGGTCTTGGAGTAGATCTATTCAGATTTATTAGCATTGGAGTATGTTGTACTTCTTGGACACAGATATCTATGCCCTTCAAAATCTTTGGCAAATTTTCTACTTTTAGTTCTTGAAATATTACTTCTGCCCCCTTTTCCTTCTCTTCTATTTCTTGGACAGACATGACATGTAAGTCCACTTGTCATCATTTATTTCCCTGAGACCCATTTTTCCATTCTTTTCTTGCTCTGTTCTTTTGTGTATTCACATTCAGAGGCCCTGTCTTCCAGATCACTGATCCTTTCTTCTGCCTCGTCAAATCTGCTGTTATAAAACTCCAATGCACTTTAATTTAATTTAGTGTGCCTTTCATTCCCATAAGATCTGTTATTTTTCTACATATTCTTTTAATTCTTCTTTGTGTTTACCCAGTGTCTTCTTAATATCCTTAATCTCTTTAGCCATCTCATTGAATTTATTATGGAGATTTGTTTGAACAACTGTAATTAGCTGTCTCAACTCCTACATGTCACCTGGAGGTTTAGTTTTTTCCTTTGGGCCGTATGTTCTTTTTTCTTAGTATGGCTTGAAATTTTTTTGCTGGTCTCTTGGCATCGGACTTCCTAATGTATTTATTCTGGGCTCAGTTTCTCTCTTTAGTCTAGGGCTTTCTTATTGATTGATTTTGTGCTAAAGTCCCTCTTTGATAATTGGTTCAACTTATTTCAGAACTTTATAATAACTTGTGTTTAACCAATCTGCATTTTTCAGCTCCTGGTCATCTGTTTCCTGCCCTTTCTTCCTTATCAAGGGTGAAGTAGGAGCCAAGGGTGTGGTTGGTACTTTAAGCCATGCAAGCTGAAGCTGCCGGCATTGCAGGAGAAACCAATGAAACTCTGTCCACATTTGTCCCCTTTCAGGGGTGGGGCTGCAGCCTCAGTTGTGAATGTTAGTATAAGTAGCGTGGGCTGAAACTGACTGATGTTGCCCATAGAGATGAGGAAGCACTTCCCAACAGGATTCACCCACCAGGGGTGAGAATGAAGCCACAGGCTTGTGTGGCAGCCTAATCCCAGCAGACTGACATCAATTATAATTGCTTGGAGAGACTGATGTTGCTCCACCCACTTTCCTTCCCAATCAAGGGCATGGACGGAGTGTCAGGTGTGGGCAATATACTAAGCAATGTGGGCCAAAACTGATTGCAGTTTCCCAGAGAGGTTGGTGCATCTCCTCTCTCCTTTCTCCCTGTCAGGGGTGGACCAGAGCCCAGGCTTGGGCAGCAATCTGACCACAGTGGAAAGAAACCTGTCCCTACTATCCAGGAAGTCACTGTGATTTTCAGTCAGTCCAGGTTCCCCTCATGCCTGGAGGTTGTCTTTAAATGGAGGCTACTAGCCTCTTTCTGATCAGAATAAGTTCATACTTTTAGCTACACTTATGATTGGACATTAGACAACTGAATTTAATAATCAATATCTGAAGTCAGTTTTCTAACTCTACTGTTTTGGGGAAAAGGAGCTTCCAAATCCAGCCAGGGAGTAGCTCCTGAGACATCCTGCCCTGCCAGCAGAGGATGGGCACAGGCTTCTACAATGTGGAATGTTCTACTCATGAATCTTCACCTCACATAAACAGCCTCCTCCTTCTGTTCTTCCAAGGATGTTGCAGAGTGCTCTTCTAGTCTCTTTCAGGTAATTTAGATAGCTTCTGACTGATTATTAATTGCACTGTAGGATGAGCTGACTCTTGGAACTCCCTACTCTGCCACCATCTTGCCTCCCCATTTTTTTTGGTGATTTAATATAACCACACCAGCTTTCTTTTGGGTAGTGTTTGTGTGGTATATCTTTTTCTCCAGTGTCTTTAAAAGACTGTTGTAAACAGCCTTTAAATAAGTCTTTTTTAAAAGGCAGTATGACAATATTAGTCTTTTATTTGGAATGTTTAGTCCATTTACATTTTTTGTTTTAGTTCATTTACATTAATGTAATTATTAATAAAGTTGGTTTATATTTATCATGTTGTTTTTTGTTTTCTATTTGTCCTAGTTGTTATTTGTTCCTTTATCCCCTCCCCCTATTTGTTTTATTTTGGAATGATCAAGTATTTTTGTAATTCAATTATTTTCTTTTCTATCATGTTTTTAGTTTTACTTTCTTGTATTATTTATTTCATCCATTTTGACAACTAAAGTGATTTTTTCCTCTCTGGAAATTGGTTAAGGGGTGGGAAATTTTGCCTCTACTCCTCAGTGCTATGCTTACATCTTTGAGTATTATTTCAATGTAAAGTAATTGTTGCATAAACATATTCTTCCTCCTTAAGGTCATGTCTAGATAAATGGCTCAATGGCTCTGGGAGCCAATTAGGGAAAAAATGAAGTAAAAGAAAAACCACCTTTTCCTGGTTGTTACTCTGGCCTTTAAACTTTTTAAAAAATCTTACTCCAATATCACAACCTTAAAAGTAAGCCACAAAATCTCAGACTCCTAGTAACATTTTATCCTGCCTCTCACATTCTCTGAATTTGGTTCTTGAATATAATCCAGAAGCTCGCTGGAGTCCTTCTGTCCTTTAGAGGTCTGACTAAACTTGGTCTAAACCTCAATGCCACAAAAGCTTTCCCCACAATTTGTGTGTGTGTTCCTGTGACTTCTTCATATCACTCTATATCTTTGTAAACCTGTGGCATTAGCTACATCCTTGTTTCTTCTTTGAATATCCAAAATGTAGGAATCAGTAATTTAAGTTCTTTCCTAACAACTACCCTTAGAGCAGGCAGTTAGTTTATTTATATTTTAAGTTTCTTTAAATTTTATTGACAAGTTGGGTTAGGATTGTACAGAGAAGTCACACTGATTCACCCTTCCCACTCTTCCTCTCTCACCTTCCATCTCATCTCTGAATCAATCTCCCCTTACCCTCACCAAAGCTGCCCTTCCCCTCAGCCTCTCTACAACACTTAAGGGCTCACTTTCTAGCCCAGCATATATAAAAGTGATATTGCCCACAATATCAGCTCTCCTTCCTAAAAAGCATTCTGATGAATAAAATTTTGCCCATGTTTTCCTTGTATTTTATTCTTAGTTTGTTAAAAAGGTTGTTCTTGTTTTTTTTCCCTAAGTCTCTTTATGCTACTTTGATCACTCTTATTTCTTTTTTTAACCTTTTCTTTGTAAAATGAAAAAAAATATATAGAACACCACACAAAACAAATAAATAGCTTATGAAATTATGATAAGGTGAATATCCCCCAGATAACCACCACCCAAGTCAAGAAATAGAACTTTACCAGCTACATTAAAAAGCCCTCCATGTTCTCCATTCCAATCACAGCTCCCACCTCTTTGTATATCTTTATTATTTTATCACCCAATGTTGCATCCTTAGAAACTATAGTTTAGCCTTGCTGATTGAAAACAAAAACTTGTTATGATTTTCAAGTCTCTTTAATTTGTAGGAGTTCCTTCCATTGATTCTTTTCCTTAAAATATTTCTGTTTAAGGACCCAGATTGTCTCAGTTGTGGTTTTTCTTACAATATGGATTTTACTTGTCACACATTCATGGAGCAGTTCAATATGTTTTTCTGTCCCCTGAATTTCCTGCAAATGGTCATCTGGTTCTAGGGATTTGATCAGACTTTGGTTCTATCCCTTTGGCAAGACTATAAACAGTACTGTGTTCTTTCAGCAGGTGACAGTGACTGCCTTTTTGGTATTTCTTGGTTAACCTAGTCTCAGGTCCATCAGATATCCTGTAATTTTCTTCTGCATTCTCCTGCACATATGCCAGTAACACACTAGTCTTGTAGTTTGTCCTTGCCAACGGTTATTTTGAGGTTCATGGAGATACCCTGTCATTTAGTTTTGTTCTAAGTATTGTCAATTGGTTTTCAATTTTACCATCTTTTTTGATGTGGAAATTTTGGAGGAGTCAAAAATTATGCTGCCACTATTGCTGTGACATACCAGAATATGATGCTCTGTTTTAAATCAACTTCCAGAACATCCAACTTCTAGAATATCCAAATTCTAACAAGGAACACTTGGATATCACCTGAACAGGCCATCCTAGGACCCTCTGTATAGGTAGAGTGGATGGATTTGGAATCAGGTGTAGTGTCTATAGAAGTCTATGTTTAGGCTGACCATGGACACAGCCTTGAAGGGCTGTGTCAGTACTTACTATCTTCTGGGATAGGAGGTCATATGCAGGATTATGCATAGGCAGGAAATTAGTTTTCCATTTCTGATAAATATTGATTGAGACTATAAGAATGGAAGCCCTTTGAAATCAGAGGTTTGGCCTGGAAACAAATGTAAAGGGAAATTCAATTACATACAGAAAGCTTGAGTTGAAGTCCTTATAATGCCACCTACTATCTCTTTGACTTTGAGGAGGTTGCTTATACTCACTGAACCTCAGTTTCTTCATTTCTAAAGAAGCTAACACTTTCCTTACTTGCCTAGGAATATTGGAGAAAAGGAAACAAGATGCAATGTTTTTGAGAGCTCCTTTAAAATCAGCAAATCACTCCTTGAAATTGCTTTTATAAAGTCTTTTCAGAATATTATGTCTATGTTATAAAAACAAATGATGTGCGAATATTCTCACTCTCCTGATTTTGTGATAATCAGGGTAGGCTAAACATTCATTATATTAGAAACCATGCATGTATCCTCAGACCTAGTTTTTCTCCTTCGGTCTGGTTTTTAGAATGCTGGTGATAAACCAAACCTGATTTATTATATGACCATCCTGTATGGGAAATGACTGTAAATCTAGGTATCTTTAGTCAACCTTAAGAGATATAGCAGGGGGGCAGATGTGGCTCAAATGGTTGGGCATCCAACTCCCATATGGAGGGACCTAGGTTTGATCCCTGGGACCTCCTGGTAAAAATGAAAAAAAGAAAAATATAGAAGGTGTGTGGGCTGCCAGGTCCCGTGTGTGGGTGCAACGCCAGGCCCCACCAAGACACACAGCAAGATGATGATGTAACATGAGAGTGACACAAGGGAGAGCCAAGACAAGACACACCAAAAACCCAGGAACTAAGATGGTGCAGGCAGTAGGATGCCTCTCTCCCACATCAGAGTTTCTGAGGGTCGAATCCCAGTGAAGACAGGAGGAAAAGGATGAGAAGAGTGGGCGGGAAACAGACACAGAGAATTGCCCAGTGAATGGACACAAAAACAGCAAACACGGGGGGGAGGGTGTAAAAATGGATAAAAGTAAATAACTAACTAAATAAATCTTTAAAAACAAAAATCCAATGGTGGACCTTCTTTGGCCTTAGACCTATATGGCACTTTTTAAACTTTATTTTTAGAGAAGTTTTAGGTTTACATTTATAGAAAAATTACAATGAGAGTATAAGAAATTCCCATATAACCCCTCCCCCCTGCACCCCCACACACAATTACCCCTATTATTGACCCCTTACATCAGTGCAGTACATTTGTTACAGTTGAGGAACCAATGTTGAAGCATTGCTATTAACCAAAGCCTACAGTTTACATAATGGTTTATACCTTGTGCTGTACAGTTCCACAGGCCTTGGCAAATGCATAATGGCATGTGTCCGTCATTACAGTTATTATACAGAAGAACTTCACCACCCCAAATATACCCTGTTCCACCCATTCATTTCCGCCCTCCTTTCTGAACCCCTGGCAACCACTATTTTTCTACCAATGTTATGAGTTCTTCCACTAACAAAGATAACATCCAGACTAACACCTAGTTTGGTTT
>PVKH010012289.1:0-17345 GCA_004027955.1 Chaetophractus vellerosus | reverse complement strand
TCTCAAGGCGGTCTGCCCGCTAGGAGAGGTCCCCGGGAACCGAACCCAGGGCCTCCCATGTGGTTTCCCAGCGAGCTCTTTATCCACTGAGCTATCTAGCCGGGCCCCAGGTCTTCATTATTAACACTGTTTTCATTCTCTCTCCTCAGTTAATTTAATAAGATTATCAGAGATCTTTGGGAACTTCTCACCTTCCGCTTCCCTGATATAAGTCAATACATCACCATTCCCCCTAATTACTTACTTCTTCAGTCCTAAGACATTCTCTCTCTCTGACCCATCTAATTTCTCCTTAGCAGAATAAGCTTCCCAAAACAATAGATTCTAACTGCATTAGTTATTAACTTTGTATATTGACTTTTATGATTTGTGACTATCATGAATTAATTTAAAATTTTGAAATACATTTTAAATTGAAGGCAGAATATATTTTATTTTCCCTTATGCCCACAGATTTTAGAATGAATTTGAGCAAATAATTGTTCAATTCATTGTCCAATTCCCATACATAAACCTTTTAGGCAACTTACATAGAGGTTAGAAGGATATGGATGGTTCACACAATAAAGTCTTTAATATTTAACCACATCTTAGACTATATTATTTCAGCTTTTTTCATGTGTCCCTTGAAAGAAAACTAGCAATCAGTCATTTCTTGTATATTTGCTAGTTTTTGAAAAATGAAGCTAACCACAGATGTTATATGAAGTGATGGAAAAATACAAATATTTCTCTGTATTAACAATAACAATTGATCTCTCTAAATAAAAAAGATACTTTTTTACAAAGAGAGCAATGGAAAGCAATACATATGCTTTCATACTTATAAGAACCATTAAAGAAAAACAAAGAGTACCTCTGAATAATTTTATTGAATGTATAAAGGTGTTTATGTATAATGCATGTGTAGAGGTTGAAAACACAAACAAGAATTATTTTTCAGAAATTATTATATCTGTATGCTCTTTACTTTGTGTGTACTCCCTGACCTAAAAATCATTACCAAAGACCCACACATTAAAATAAACAAAATATATGTCAATTCCTATTTAACTTAAGCATAATTTAAAATAACGTACACATGGATGTTCTCTTTTTTACACATCCATAAATATGAAATTATGATTAGGTCTAAGTAAATGTTTTTGCCTAGTAAAACAAAAATGCTTATAAAAGAATATATGTGCTTATGGGACCACACACATCTCAAAGAGCAAGATCCTTTGTGGTAGCGGCTAATAGGAATGGTGTTTTGCACTAATTCCATTATGGTGCCCATCTAGAGATCTGAGAAAACGCTCTAACATAGGTATCTAAGGAAATGTCTCTAACTCATTTATATTTGAATGTTTTTTATAAAATTTTCTTTTTGCAGATTATTAAATGATCTTCTATTGTGTTATAATAGTTTCAGTGCATCAAATTGTGAATGCCAACACCGTCATTAACCACTCTCTATTGTTTAAGTACAGATGCAAGGCTACTTTTCTGCACCACTGCTCCAATTGATAGCCAGGGTTCCAACCTTTCCACAGGTTGCAGGTGTCTTGAGTCTTTGGTAAGGAGAATGCTCACATGGAAAAGTGAAAAGGGTACTGAACTAGGTCATGAAGGTTGTCACACCTCGTGCACAGTCAGTGGGTGTGGTGCTATGCTAAGGAAAGGACGATTTCTCCAGGTGATAGTTGGGTGACTGGAGATTCTTAATCCAATGAAAGTTAATGATTAGGTGGAAAAAGTCTAAAGTTCCTCAATGACTCTCACTTTGGTTCTTTCTTTCCTAAATCTGACTCTCAGGACACAGAATTATCTCCTTTCTTGGGCAAATTCCCTAAGGCTTCGAGGTACTCTTTCTAAGTGCTCCCACATTTAATTACTTTGTACTTGTCCTCCATCCTTTCCTGTAATCTGGGGGAACTCCCTCCCACATTATCAACCCATTCCTCAGTGGCACTCTCTGTCTACTCAAACCCCATTCACATAATATGTTCTTATAAGAGTCCTTTATGGAGAATTGAAATCCAAATAACAATAACAAAACTGAGTTTCTCTTTCTTCAAAGACTGTTAAATATTTCAAACCTGGCACATGCACATGCATGTGCACATACACACATACACACAGGAATATACAACATCTTTGAATTCCTTGTCCCTTCTGCACCAGAGAAAAATAAGCATTAAAATATAGTCTCAATCAAAATTAGTTTGCACAGTTCTATTAGCTACACTACAGGGAATCCTATTCCAAAAGCAACTCATAAAAATTCAGATGTGATTTTGGGAAGATGGTGTTGGATTAGGCAGGCAAGGCCCAGCTCTCTCATGAAAACAACAGAGAAAGAGCCAAAAGCTGCCTGAGGGACCTGCGTTGGTAGTCAACAGACCAGGAAGGTACTTCACAACTCCCAGGAAGGTTAGGGATAGAGAGACAAAGAATCTGAAACAACAAATTTATTGAAAAAAATATGACTTAAATAAAGGATATTAAGAAGACACTAGGTGAGCATAAAGAACAATTTGAAAGTCTGCAAAGAAAAGTTACAGACCTTAGGGAATGAAAGATATGATGGATGAGATTAAAATTATATTAGAAGCACATAGGAGCAGATTTGAATTGCTTGAAGACAATTAGTGATTTTGAAGACAAAACATCTGAGCTGGAAAAAATACAACAGAAAGAGAAGAGAATGGAAAAATGGAACAGAGTCTCAGGGAATTGAATGATAATGTGAAATGCAAAAACATATACATTATCAGTGTCCCAGAAGGAGAAGAACATGGAAAGGGGGAAGAAAGAATATTTGAGGAAATAATGACTGAAAACTTCCATACCCTTATGAAACACATAGATATCAATATCGAAGAAGGACAACACACTACAGAGTAAGTCTGAATAGACCTACCCCAAGACAAATATCAGAGATAAAGAGAATATTCTGAAAGCAGCAAGAAAAAAGCGAAGCATCACATACAAGGGAACACTGATAAGATTAAGTGTCAACCTCTCATCAGAAAGCATGGAGAAGAAAGCGGCATGACGCATTTAAGGTAGTGAAAGAGAAATACTGCCAGCCAAGAATTCTGTATCCCGCAAAGCTGCCCTTCAAAAATAAAGGGAGTTCAAAGTCTTCACGGACAAACTAAACTGATAGTATATGTTACTGAAAGATCAGAATTACAAGAGATACAAGAGGGAGTGCTGCAGACTGAAAGGAAAAAACAAGAGCATAGAAATGATGATTATTAGGAAGGGTAAATTAAAGGGTGAAAAGATAGAAAATAGCACGATATGACAACAGAAAGCCAAAGTCAAAATGGATGAAATAAGTAAAGTAATGCCTTTACAGCAATAACATTGAATGTTAATGGCTTGAACTCCCCAAACAAAAGACATAGGCACATAGAATGGATAAAAAAAATGAGTCATCTATATGTTGTCAACAAGAGACTCACCTTAGACATAAGGACACAACCATGTTAAAAGCAAAAGGTTGGGAAAAGATATTCCATGCAAATAGTAACCAGAAAAGAGCTAGAGTAGCGATACTAATATCAGACAAAATGGATTTTTTTTTAAGATTTATTTATTTTATTACATGTCTCCCCTTCCCCCCGCTGCGGCGACGCGCTGAGAGTGGTCACTGCGCAGGCGCGGCTTTCCCCGCTTGTGGGAGGTCTCTGCGTCCGATCACGGCTGGCTTTCAGTTCGTGGGTGGCTGGCTGCGCTCCATCCGCGGGTGACCTGCCCTGCCCGTGGCGGCTCTTGCCATGTCCGTGGCAGCTTCTTGCCCTGCCCACGGCGGCTCCGGCCCGCCCATGGCGGCTTGCCATTCTCAAGGCGGTCTGCCCGCTAGGAGAGGTCCCCGGGAACCGAACCTGGGGCCTCCCATGTGGTATGCCGGTGCCCTATCCACTGGGCTATTGAGCCGGCCCCAGACAAAATGGATTTTAAATGCAAAACTATTATAAGGGATAAAGAGGCAATAAAGGGGCAATTTGACAGGAAGAAATAACTATACTAAATATTTATACACTTAACCAAATGCCCCAATATACATGAGGCACACACTGGCAAAGCTGAAGGGAGAAATAGGTGTCTCTACAATAATTGTTCAATACTCCACTCTCAATATTGGATAGAACATCTGGACAGAGGCTAAATAAACAGCTTGAATAATATGATAAATGAACCTATGTAACAGACTTATATAGAGCACTGCACCCCCAAAACAGCAGGATATACATTCTTTTCAAGTGCCCATGGATCCTTCTCCAAGATAGACCATATGTTGGGTCACAAGACAAGTCTCAATAAATTTAAAAGGATTGAAATTATACAAAGCACTTCCTCTGATCACAACAGAATTAAGCTAGAAATCAATAAAGGATGGAAAAAATGGAAAATTCATAAATATATGGAGATTAAACAACACACTCTTAAATAATCAGTGGGTCAAAGAATAAATTGCAAGAATTTTCAGCAAATATCTTGAGATGATTGAAAATGAGACTATAACATATCAAAACCTACAGGACACTGCAAAGACAGTGCTGAGAGGGAAATTTATCACTTTCAATGTTTACATTAAAAAAGAAAAAGAGCTAAAATTGAAGTCCTAACTGCACACTTGGAGGAACTAGAAAAATAACAGCAAACTAATCCCAAACATAGCCGAAGAAAGGAAATAGTAAAGATCAGAGCAGAAATAATGAAATCAAGAACAAAAAATAATAGAATCAACAAAACCAAAAGTTACTTCTTTGAAAAGATCAACAAAATTGATAAGCCCTTAGCTAGACTGACAAAGGAAAAAAAAGAAGACACAAATTTATAAAATCAGAAATGAGAGGGGGGACATTACAACTGACCCTGCAGAAATAAGAGACATCGTAATGGGATACTATGAAAAACTGTATGTCAAAAAACTAGAAAATATAGATGAGATGTACAAATTCCTAGAAACACACAAACTGCCTACCCTGACTCTAGAAGAAATAGAAAACCTCAACAAACCAATCAAAAGTGAGGGATTGAAACAGTCATCAAAAACCTCCCAAAGATGAAAAGCCCAGGACCAGATGGCTTCACAGGTGAATTCTATCAGTCATTCAAAGATGACCTAATACCAGACTGTCTTCAAGATTTTCCAAAAAATTGAAGAGGAAAAAAATGCTAGCAAACTCATTTTATGAAGCCAACAGCACCCTAATACCAAAACCAGATAAAGATACTACGAGAAAAGAAGATTACCGACCAATATCTGATAAATATAGATGCAAAAATACTCAACACAATACCTCCAGACAAAATCCAAAAGCACTTTTAAAAAATGATACACCAAGATCAAGCGAGTTTTATCCGTTATGCAAGGGTGGTTCAACACAAGAAGATTGATTAGTGTAATCTACAACAAAGATACTTGCAAAATGGTGGGATACGAAGAATCAATACTATTTCTATACACTACCAATGTGCATTACGAGGAGGAAATCAGAAAAAAAAATTCCACTTATAATAGCCACTAAACGAGTCAAATATTTAGGCATAAACTTATCCAAGGACATAAAGGACCTGTATTCAGAAAACTACAAAACACTGCAAAAAAAAAAAAAAAGGAAAAAGAATAAATGGAAGGACATTCCATGTTCATGAATTGGAAGACTAAATATTGTTGAGATGTCAATTCTACCCAAACTGATTTACAGATTCAATGCAATCCCAATAAAAATTGCAACAGCCTTTTTTGCAGAAATCAAAAGGCCAACAATCAAATTTATTTGGAAGGGTAAGGGGCCCTGAAAAGCCAAAAATGTCTTTAAAAAGAACGAAGTTGGAGGACTCTCACTTCCTAATTTTAAAGTGTATTACTTAGGTACAGTGGTAAAAACAGCATCGTACTGGAATAAGGATAGACAGGTTGACCAATGGAACCAAGTCAAGAACTCAGAAATTGAACCTCACATCTAGAGTCAAGTGATTTTTTGACAAGGCTGTTAAGCCCACCCAGATGGGCCAGAACAGTCTATTCAAAAAATGGTTCTGGGAAAACTAGATAGGGGTCTTCTTTCTTTCTTTTGGATATAGCTATCTCACACCTTATACAAAAATTAACTCAAAATGGATCAAGGACCTAAATATCAAAAGAACAACCATAATACTCCTAGAAGAAAATGTAGGAAAACATCTTAAAGATCTTGTGGTAGGCAGTCATTTCTTAAATCTTACACCCCAAGCATGAGCAACAAAAGAAAAAACACAGGTAAATGGGACCTCCTCAAAATTCATCACTTTTGCACCTCAAAGGACTTTTTCAAAAGGGTGAAAAGGCAGCTGACTCAATGGCAGAAAATATTTGGCAATCACATATCTGAAAAGGGTTTAATATCCATGATATTTAAGGAAATCATACAGCTCAACAATAAAAGACAAACTAGCCAATTAAAAAATGGGCAAAAGATATGAAATGATAACTGTACAAAGAAGAACACATTAAAAAAATGTTCAACATCACTAGCGATTAGGGAAATGCAAATCAAAACTACCATAAGACATCATTTTACACCTACTAGACTGTCACTATTAAAAAGCCAGAAAACTAAATGTTAGAGAGGATTTGGAGAGATAGGAATGCTTATTCACTGTTGGTTGAAATGTAAAATGGTACAGCCACTGTGGAAGACTGCAGTACCTGAGGAAGTTGAATATAGATTTGCCATGGGATCCAGCAATATCATTGGTAGGTATATACCCAGAAGTACTGAAAGCAGTGACATGAATAGACATCTGCACACCGAAGTTCAGAGCAGTGTTATTCATGATAGCCAAAAGTTGGAAACAACCCAGTTGTCCATCAACTGATGAATGGGTAAACAAATTGTGGAGTATACACACAATGGAATATTAAGCAGCAGTAAGAAGAAATGAAATTGTGAAACATGATAAAATGGATGAAACTGGAGGTCATTATGTTGAATGAAGCAAGCTAGAAAAAAAAGGACAAATATTGTATGATTGCCCTATTAACTAAATATATTGTGTGAAATATAAATACATTATGTGAAATTTGAAAATGGGTAAAACTGCATACATAAGACTGTTTTACTCTGAAGCTGAACAAATGTAGGTTAATACTACAAAATTTTAATATCCGAGAAAAAAAGAAACATTATCCTAAGTGAAGGAGACCAGACACAGAGTACTACATATTGTATGATTCTTTTTATATAACATGTAAATATAAATCATTTTATAAGGATGAAATTAGATTAGTGGCTATGTAGGGCTGAGGAAGGAATACAAAGTGATGTGGAATCTCTTTTTAGAGTAATGAAGTTCTAAACGTTTTGAGATGATTAATATACAACATTGTGATTAATCTAAAAGTCATTGATTATATTCTTTGGATAAATCATATGATATGTGAATATATTTCAATAAAACTGCTTAATAAACTAATAAATAATTGTGCAAAAATAGCCAGAATTAGCAGCTATGTACAGCAGGGGAAACAGAGATTGAGAGGTGAGAAATTTTCTTGTTTGTTTGTTGCTTATTATTATTATTATTGAAATAATGAAAATGCTTTAATAATGATTGAAGTGATAAATGCACAACTGTGTGATTATAACAAATACCATTGATGATACATTTTGGATAAATTGTATGCTTTATTAATATATATCAATAAAATTTGTTTTAAATAACAAACTAAAAAAATTTTAATTCAGATAAAATCTGCATTATTAATTCTTTAACTGTATGTTCTCATAGCTATTGATAATACATTGATATTTGCAATCCTTCAAGTAAGTGTATTGTGTATCTTCACTTATGTGTATTTGGGGAAAAGTCTATGTCGCTAACACAAAATTGATACTTCCTTACAGCAGTAGGGAAGAGGGCATCAACTTTCCTGAGTTGTTAGAAGATTGTTCCATGACAAAGTCTTCGGTCAAATGAAAATTACTATCAAATGATTCTCCCTTGAACGCTACCCACCACCCCCACTGTACAGACCAGGATTTTGCTCTTCATTCATTTTTCATAATTTATATGGACATATGAACATACACGGATAAAGAAACACAAATACAGTATATTCCATGGGTTCTTTGGCAATATTATAATCTATGCCTCACCCATGCTCACACACACACAAATATACAACATGGAAATAGAGCAGAATGTAAATTATGCAAGTGGCCCTAAATGTACTTAAGCAATTTGTATAACTGAAAGGTGTATTTCAAATCAATGGGAAAAAATGGTTCTTCAAACATTTTACAAAAATTGTTATAACAATGATTAGACAATTTTGAGAACAAATATTTTCAAGTTATTATTGAATAGTGTACAAAAACTAAATTTGAAGTAGATTAAAATATTTAGACATAAGAAAAGAAAACCAAAAATATTTAGCTAAATATTTTGTAAAATTAATTTAATGGTGTATTAGCTTTTTATTGTTATTTCTGCCATAACAAATTGCCACCAATTTGGTTGTTTAAAACAGCACCCTTTTATTATATCATAGTTGTGCGGGTCAGAAGTCTGGATACAGCGTGGCTTAACTTAGTCCTCTCCTTATATTTACACTAAGCTGAAATGAAGGTGTCGGAGGGGTTTGTTCCTTTCTGGAGGCTCTGGCATTGAAAGTGCTTCTGAACTCATTCAGATTGTTGGTTGAATCCAGTTTCCTGCCATTGTAAGTGGTAGGGCCCCGTTTCCTTGTCTGGTAGCCAAAAGGTGCCTTTAACTCTGGAGGCTGCCTGCGTTACTTCTCAAAACTCCAGCGTGACACCCTCCAGCAACTGGGGGTTGATTCCCTCCTGGGTTTTGAATTCTCTGACTTTGTTTTGCTGCTGCATTGTCTAACCCCCAGAGAGAAGTTCTCTGCTTTTGATATGATTAGATTAGGTCTACCCAGATCATCCAGGATAATCCCCTTTTATTGAAAGATTTATAACCTTAATCACAACTGCAAAGACCCTTTTGTCAGGTAAGGTAACATTAACAGGTTCCAGGATATGGATGTGGACAACGTTTGGGGTGGAGGGGCATTCTGCTTAACACAGAAGCAACTAACTAAGATACGAAAACAGAGACCATTATCTATTTTATTACATGAAACTTTAGCTCTTCTATACGTCTAAATATTATAACCAAAACTCAAAGCAAATGACAATCTAAGAAAATCTTTGTCTGTAATCTATAAAGAACCTTTATGAAGCAAGCAGACAAAGATAAATTATAGGTCAAGTGGAAGAGGGGAGATAATTTTGATTCTATATTTATTCAAGAAAGTAGTATGTAAAATATTAAGATTTTGGCTAAGATTTCTTCCTATGGTTTAACCTGATATTCTTTAATATATGTTTTTCATTTTACAATAAAAGACAAATTGTGTTATCTTAAAGTCATATAAAATAATGTGCATGTGAAATCATAGCTATTTTTAAATGACTCTTTATATTTCTCATTATTAAAGTAATCCATGTGCAATTCAGAAGATATGTACTATAGAAAGATAATAAAAATAATAATACAATTCTTATATTAAAAAGGAACTAATATTTTTTGAATGTTCACACACTTAAAATTTGGAATCATACTGCAAGTCCTGTTTGCAACCTCCTTTATCAAGGTTGAACATTATGCCAAAGGTAGAGTGCTTGAGAAATATTTTACAATTATTTGCTGTGCATGTACTAGGTGATAGCCTCTGTTCTAAGCATCTATTAATGAAGGGAACAAAAATTCCTGCCCTTTGGAGCTTAATACAGAAAAATTCTTGTGATATATTGTTCTATGGAAGAAAAATCGATTACAGACCAATATTTGCCATGTGATTCTAATTTTTATTTATTTATTTTTTAAAGTTAAATATTTGATTCTAATTCTTAAACATACTTTTAAAAATGGAAATATTGTAAACACCCCACAGTAAGCAATTATGTAGCTGAATGGTTTTTTTTTTAACAGTTTTATTCACACACCATACAATCCATCCAAAATGTATAGGCAATGGCTCTCTGTATAATCACAGAATTGTGCGTTCGTCACCACAATCAATTATTTATATTTGGATTTTATATTATAATATTCTTATATGAAACTTTTAAGAATTGATTTATTCCCACATTTTTAAGTCTCTTTCTTTTGGGAAAGAGGAATTACAGAGTCAAAATGTATGTATACTTTTTTGGCCTTTTTTTTTTCAGTAGGTACCGGTACATGTGAAATAGGCCTCAACCACTGAGCTACACCCGCTCAGCGACTTTTACGGCTTTTGATAGGAATTGCCGAAAATTACCTACAGAAAGATTTTACTGGTTTCTACTCAACCAGCCCTGCACACTTGTGCTAGTTTCCCTTACTTTTAGTCACGACCTCCTACATCCACTAATAATGAGGATCACTGTTATCTGTTTCCCTTATGTAGTTTTTTCAAAATGTAACATCTCAGAAATCAGGAGGTCCGGATGTAATGACAACTTCGTTTGTTTTTTTTTTCTTTTGTAGAGCCTTACAAAATAATGGTTTGTCTTACAATTCGTGGCATTTTATACTAAAGTATGTCCAGTAATACATAAGTCCTAGTCCTGTATTTGTTAATACTAATCACAATTATTCTGGAAGCCTTCTATTGCTGTTAAACATTTGATATATCACAGGAAAACTATGTGATGAATGCTGTCATGGATTGCTGATTAACTTCCTAAGAAAAAAAGCCTATTTTCCAGGGCCTACTGAGGAATCAGAAACACAGACAACCTGCCTTAATTGCTACAAATCAGTATTACTTGTCCCATATTTAAAAGAGATAGTTAGGAGAAAAGGAGCACATGTTACTAGAGTTAAATTAGCAAAAAGCCTTTTAAATAGGAAGCATATTTTAGAAAATAAATGAAAAAAAATGAAGATAGATGCAACAAAAAACCTCTACTTTTTCAATGGAGAAAATGTACAAAATCTTTCAGAGGATCTTATAGAGTGTTTTATCAGACGCATACTATAGTGTCTGTGTTTTACTATGAAATATTTTAAAAATGAATTACACACCAAATAATACTATTTTTATATAATATTTGCTATTTGTAATTGATCACAATTGCTACATAATTTTCAATATACTGAACATTTAAAAGCAAATATTTCCCTAATCAATTACTTGGACATAAGAAATATTAAATGTCATGGACTGCTACAAATAGCCAATAAACCTTATAAAGTAATCAAATTAGTTAGCAATTGAATACATAAAATTAAAGCAGAATAATTTTTTGCCACAAACATGAAAAATATCTTTTAAAATATAACATTAAAAGTTCTAATAATGGATTTATGCTTTATTAGGTATCAATAAAATTCATTTGTTAAAAAAGTTCTAATATTAAAAATCTTCTAAACTTCAGTTTCTTAAAATGTAGGTACAAATAGTTCTTACCTGATTGCAAGGATTACCTGACATAATGAATGCAAAGTGTGTTGAAAAATGCTAGCTGATATTGAATAAATATCAATCATGATATTGACCAAAATTTTCAGAAAATAACTCGATGCAGCTCCCCTAACTATTTCTCTTTTCACCTTTACTTCTTTAATTCATGGTTAGATGATTGGTAGTAGAAGTATTAAAATTGCTGATCTTCATAAACTTGAATGTAGACAAATATTAGTGTCAGAGTCATTAATTCGTATAAGCAACTTCAAGGACTGTCTTCCTTTGCCTTCTATCTTGAACTAATGTGATACATTTGATTAGGGTCTGGATGATCAAAGAATTAGTGTAGTACATACAGAAGATCTCAGCTAAAGTGTAAAATTTGGATTTGACTATAAGGTGGCTGTTGGGGATTGGATTACATCCTCTGGTCCTCTGTGTATGAACCCATTTGTAAATAGATTCTTTGTAGATGTTATTAGTTAGGATGTGTCCAAACTGAATGAGGGTGAGCCTTGATCCAATATGGCTGATATCCTTAAAAGCAAAGTGAATTGAACAAGGAAGAAGCCACAGGGAGTAGCCAGAAGCTAGAAGTCAATGGGATACCACTGTGTGTACTGCCACAAGACAGAAAGCCAAGGAACCCAAAAAATGCTGGTCAATCGGAAGATACCAACCCATGGAAGAAGCAAGTCTTATAGCCTCTAAAACTGTGAGCCAATAAAATTGTGTTTTTAAGTCAACCCATTGTATGGTGCTTGCTTTTGTGGTAGGAAACTAAAACAGTGGCTTATGAATTCTATTACACAGTTGATTAGGTTGAATTGACTGCTCTGCATGGCAAATGTCCTCTGTTATCCCCATCAGCTATTTGAGTGACCCTCCTGAACCTGTATACTGTCAAAATGGAAAATGTAACCTAAGAGAGACAAACTTTTTCTTTAGTTCTACTCTTTGGTCCAGTCCTTTCAATGCCTCTGGATGAAATCTTTGAAGGTTCAGGAGCTTTGATGCATTTATTAAGTCACAAGCTGTATCTTGTTTCTTTAAGTAAAATGTAGTCTCGTCTAATGTAAAAATAAGAACACTAACTTCAATTTCATTTAAAACTTTATCTTCCATACTTGCCTGAAAATTTTCAGTGAAGAGAAAATTTTATTTTCTTCCTCCCTCTTCTACTCTTCCACCCCCATCCATGAGTGAGGATTTCTGACTGAGAGTCAGGCTTAGGAAAAGAGGGGATTCCAGGAAAAGGGCTTACATTAAAGAAATGATTTTCCGTCATGCAGACTTACCCTCCAGACTTATGAGACTTCCCATTAGATTTTTCCATACATTTGATAATCTTGTCTTAACATTTCAGTCACTGTTTAAACACATCTCTGGCTCAGGATATCACTTTCCATAATCATTTTGAATTAAGTCAAGAATGAAGTCATTGATTTAATCTATTCTATATAAGCCAACTCTGTGTAGTATCTAGTTGTGCTTCATTATTCTAGTTCTTGGAATAGAAAGAAAGGCATGACGAAATGGCGACTGCCAAATTTAATGTCTTCCTCTCCACTCCTGTACACATTGAGATCTGAGGAAAATGAATATATTTTAATGATATTTACTTTAGAAATTAATCTGTTCACGTTAAGATACCACAATTTCATTTCATATGAAGAAAACTAGTAGCAGTTTCCACCAACCAAAAATTTTAAGTCAAATAACAAATACATAATCAATTTAATCTTTATTATTGGAAGAAGTACCAGTGCTATTGCTAAGATATTCTTAATGAGCCCCAAATTTTTATATTTATTTTCTTTGATTTAAAAATGGAACTTTGCAACATTGTTTTTAGAGTGTCTAAACCTATCCCTCAGTTTTATATGACCTATATAAAAGTTTAAAAAAGAGAAAATTTAAGTACATGAAAAAACACTTAAAATTTGCAGTATTTTCATAGATTCTCTTAGAGACAGAAGAGTCTACACAAGAATAAGAAATAGTCCAAACATGAAATAGATGTAAATATTTAGGATAACAGTAGATTGGCTTACTATTGACCAGTCAGGACTTTTCAAAGGTGGTCCACTAAAGTTTGTATTAATGAAATCCATAGTAAGTATAGTGGAGAAGCTTAAGCCTTGCCAGATTTAAGAGAAGAAAATAGCCAACTTGTTAAATTTGAATTTCAGATAAATAATTTTTAGTATAAATATGTCCAAATTTTGTATCTTGTATTTTGCCATATAATATTACTCTAAATTGTATGCACATTCCCCTGATAGTAGTGTCTTAGTTTTCCCACAGTCAGACAATGACTGTGTGCAATGTGGTGAACAAAAAACAAAACAAAAAAGGACCAATGAACAATTCTTTCATTGTCATGGAATCAGAATATGAAGGATATTTGTAATCCTGTAATTCACCATTTTTTTTATATACTACATGGCTGATACTTAATAGGTATTCACTAAATATTGGCCTGAAATTGCCTTAGGAGAAAACTGAACCAAGTTAGAGAAGACACAGTAGATTTTGTGTTCTGTTTGCTTAATTTTTCCTGTTCAGCAGGTTTTCTTGTTCAGATGACATTCTCCAGGATCACAGTTTCCTATTATTCTTTCCCATAAAATATAATTTTCTACACATTTCAGCAGTTGTTGAGATTTGCAGGCAAAGAAATTGGGAATATAGAATGTCCACATTATGGGCAAAACCAGTTGCTCAAAGTTTCTGAAGAATGGTCTGCATTTAACTATTTTGGAGCCAGGTATTATTTAACTGGACTTGTGTATCACTTCAACTGCTCATTGACGTTTCAGAACAAATATCTTCGTAAAACATATTTTACACATCTGCATGTACTGCCAATGATTACATATTTCCATTTGAAACAAAGAAAGCTCAGAGGATGCTATCTTTATTCTTTGCTCCCAGGAGAAATGCTGTGGTCAATTTTGATACTCTTTTTTACCTGGAAAGGATATTTCAAATCTGCAAAACAACCAAGTGGCTAAGTCAACTAGGTTGTATGTTGAAGATTACACATTTCTAAATTTTTTTTTTTGATCCTTTCTCTAAGCTTTCATTACAGCTTCTGCCAAGACCTTTAGCCTTGGTTAATCTAGGGTATGTTTTATCTTAAAACATGGACGGGAATGTTTCTTTTTAACCAGATTTGATTATTAGAAAAGGAAATAGTTTATATTGGCATGTTCCTATTTTACTAACCAAATCTATCCTTGTCTTTTTAATTTTATTCTGTTTGTGTAAGTCTTTACTTATTTTCAAAACAGAGTCTCTATTGTGATTGAGCTCTGAGAGGTCAAGACTGAGTACGTGTAATTATGTTTAGTAAACACCAACTCAGTGGTTCTCAAGGTGGTACTTGAACAGCAATATCAACATCTCCTGGGAACTTGTTATGACAATTTTGGGGCCCCACTGCCCACCTAATGTATCAGAAAATTTGGGGGTGGGGCCCAGATATCTGTGTATTACCAATCCCTGCAGCCATTCTGATGTACTCCGAAGTCTGGAAGCACTGTAATAACTCCTATCAATTGGAAGGGAGCAAACTGACATTTGCTTGGGCAGCTACCGGTAGTTGGTCACCATAGGAGGTACTTCAACTAAACTCCCTCATTTAAATTCTGATAGCATATAAGATTTGTGCCATTAGCAGGTGCCTCTCCGACTAGACCCATGACCTTATGCTCATTATTTAACCACTCTGCTTCTCAGTTAATTTAGCTTTAAAAGAGGTATAATAGAAGTGCCTATTCACCTAGGGTTGTTAGGAAGATTAAATGGGTAAGCATATGAAAAACACTAGAGCACATATGATTCCTACATGTGTTTGCTATCATTAATATTGTGATTATCATTATCATCATTCTTATTGAGGCCTCAATAAGTTAAATAACTTGCAAGATGCTATAGATCTAGGATACCGGAAGCCCAGATTTGATCCCAGGTTTTTCTTTCTTGTAAACGTCTTGGTCTTTCCTCTCTCACTATGTACAATTATACCTGTGCTACATACTTTGTCTCCTGTATACACATACATTTCCTCCTACATTGTTTAACACTGCTATGATATACTGGCTTCTCTACATAAGCATCATAGGAGACAGATGATGCTTTATGCTCTCCCAGATCCGATATAGCACTTAGAAGCAAAATAAGTGTGCAATAGAAACCTGCTAATTGATAAGAAGTACTAAGGTTCTGGCTACCTCTTGTTGATGCTCAGGGACTAGGATCGTGAAAGCGGTGCCGCGGATGAAAAGAATAAGAAAGAAATATGAGATAGCTGTAGTCAGGGGACCCTTCACCCTAAGGGGGAAGAGTGCCGCTGCACAAACCATCATGGCATTTGTTAGGCATTAGAACAAAGAAAATATAAATGTGCATGTGCCGGGGTAATGGATACGTGTCAGTTTATACATTACTAACATCAATAACTTAAGATATAGTCCAGGGTTCAAGGTTACATCATCATGCATTCTTGCATGTAACAGACCTTGTTAACCATTATCTTTACATTAATTAGATATATCCTTAGAAGCACCAAGTGCTCCTCCACCAGGCACATACCAGATTTTATCTTAATGCCTTAAGACTTGTGGCATCTGTCCCATGCATAACAAGGTGGTCTGTTTTTATTTCATGAGCTATGGCCTTTGTAAGAACTCCTTCAAACTCTTCCTTCAAGCACTGTTGGAATCAATAATCAATGGAATAATAGGGATAATGATGAGAGCAGAGATTATGGGAATCATGTTTTCCAGAAACAGCTTTTCTCCTATTTTTGTTAGGCATATGTCAAAGAAGCTGATATAATATATATTCACACACACCCCCCCCAAAGAGGAAGAGCCTACATGTTATCTTACTAAATTCCTTTCAAAGAAATGTCCACCCTATATAGCAGATGTTGTGAAAAATATACAAAAATATGAAAAAAATGTGTTTTCCTATGTTAAAAAAAACTGGTATTTGACTACATAAAAGAAAGATGTTTTACCTTATAGAATCATGGGTAATACTGTTGTGTCTCGGGACAAATTCAATTATTGGAATACATATTAATTGACAGCAAGAATAAATAAGAATGTTCAACAAAAGATTTTCATTGTTAAAAATAAATGTTTTTGTAAACAAAACAAATCATAAAAGTGTAATTTTCTGTGTACTAATGATTATACAATAATTCCCATTAGGTCAATTATATTTTATTTTATTGTATTAACAAATGTTTGTTGAACCTGTGTACTTTTCAAATATCATGCTCTTCTTGGGGTAACAGAGTATTAGACAATCTGCTCTCAAAAACTAAATGAAGTATAGAATGTAATCCCTGACTAAGTTTAGCAGTGGTCCTGAGTTTGAAGGGGGGAAGAGTGAGATATGAGAGATTAAATGTACAAATAGACAATGGGCAGACCATATATGATAACAGAACTCTGAACCACAGCTGCTATAGCCACCAGTCCAGGAAGCCAAACCACAACCTCTACAGCAATCTACCCCCCCCCCCAAATCAGGAGTTGGTCAATATCTGCTACCTTCCCTACCTTTTGCCCCCACTTCCAACTCAGGACCAATAAAAGGTGGCCAAAGATGCTCCCCAAACCAACACATAAGATGCCTCACCTATAATTAAGCAGCTTTCAGTTTCCCCATGCCAACAACCTCAAATCATAGAATATCGGAAGCATTTTCTTTTTTTCACCACAAAATTTTCCGACTCTCCTGCCTGCCTTTAAGTCTTTGCCAAATGCAAGTGGTAGTGGCTGACTCCCATGCTATAGTAAGCTCTGAATGAATAGCTTCTGTTTTTCTCATTTGGGTGATAGTCATTTATTTCCACAGACATTTCATAGGTAGAATTGTT
>PVKH010012288.1:0-17348 GCA_004027955.1 Chaetophractus vellerosus | reverse complement strand
CCTAGTCCTCAGATCTAGGAAGAATCCCAGCCATTATTATATCTAACTTTGCCATACCCGTACAATGATCTTTTCTGCCGTTTTCCTCATAGGGAGTATTCAACTTCTGCTTGAATGCTTCTAGTGATGAGGCACTCACTAGTAGGACACTGTATCTTGGGACCATTCCTTAATATCTATAACAGATTTCTCCACAGGACTTGAAGTTTGAGAATACAACTTATTCTGAGGAAACTTTACTACTCCAGAAATTATGTGTTAGTAAATGATCTACAAACCTGCACATATTTGGAGATGATTTGACCTTCATCTATCTTGACTCATACTTAACGGGTCATTGTAGTATATTCAATCATGAATAAAGATCCACTTTTGGATGCTAGATTGTCACATATTACGCCATAATCTTGCACAGGTCTATTCATGTCCCTTCTTTTCTCCATTTGTAAGATTTATGTGAGAATAGTCAACCTTTCTTTTTCCAGATTGTTGAAAGAGTGAACTGAGGTAACATATATAATATGGTTTGTAAAAGTGCTATACGTTGGTCAGTAAACCATGACCCATGGGACAGCTGCCAGTTTTTGTAAATAAAGTTTTATTGGAACACAGCCATACTCATTCATTTATACATTGTCTATGGCTGCTTTCATACTACATTGGTATAGTTGAATAGTTGCCACAGAAACTGTTTGGTCCTCAAGTCTAAAATACTTACCATCTGGCCCTTTAAGAAAGAGTTTGCTGACCTTTATGCCATACAAATATGTGTTTATTATTAGAACTTCTATAAGGATTATTTTAGGAAAAGGCATAGGATGCTGATTTAAAGTATATTGATAGAAAGCAATCTAGTAGATTCACTGGCAAACATCAGTTGAGCACTTGACAATGTAAAGCACTGTCTTAAGTGTTTTTTATACATTATTTTATTTGAGCTTTACAACTGTATGAGTTGGGCATTTTATTACATACATGTTACGAATGAACTGACTCTCAATAATTTGACCAAAGCTACAGCAATTGAGAGAACATTCAAATTTAGATACTTGATTTCAAAATCTATGTTCTTTATATAATGCCACCAAGCATCACAGAGTTATGATTTAGAGTATTATAATTCTTATGCTACTAGAGCTTTTAGGGAAAGCATAAAGGATCTGAAAAGTTGTATATGATCAAGTTTATAATGGATACGAAAGTCCGGCATAGATTATAAATACATTAATATCAGAAAGGATTTCAAATATATCACCGGAATTAGTGCTCTACAAACTTACAGAGACAGATAATAGCAAAAACTTGCAGACTGATGACTACTGAATAGTAAGTTTTATTGAATTTTTTAATATTTTGACATTATTGGCATATTTTTTTCAGTGCACACCAACCTTCTTTAGTTTAGGTATCTATTAGTTCAGTATTTAAAATCTCAATGGAATCACACATGGTGAAAAGCTAGGATGAAAGGAGTCTATAAGCTGACAGACTAATTGTTCCCGCAGTCTGTGTTTTTTTGAAAATTTTTAACATTAACAGTAAAATACGCAGAACTTTCAAAAAGTGGGTTGGGCTACTTCATTAAAAGTGAGGCATAAAGGAATTGATTTTCAAGTGCTTATTTTAGAAGGAGCAAGAGGTTTGTCTCATCAGCTACAAAAAAGGTAGCAGAACATATAGCCTTTTGCTTGTAATGTTAATATCAGACTTGACATCTGTGTATAATTTCTAGAATTTAGGGCTGGAAAGAACCTTAAAGACCTTTCTATTTAACCAGCTCAATTTATAGACGACTAAACCAAGGCTTAGAGAAACTTAGTTATTTGCCTAAGGTCATACAGCTAATATGTATGACAGAAATAGGATGAAAAAACTGACTCTTTCCCATTCGTTTGTTAGTCTCTTCATCTATCCATTCATTGATGTTTTTTTTTTTTTTTAGGAGGTACCAGCGATTGAACCTGGGACCTTGTACGTGGGAAGCAGGTGCTTAACCACTGAGCACATCTGCTCCCCTGTTGATTTTAAAAATGTAATTCAATCATTCACATAACATTTATTGAAGTATTGCTATATATATATGTGTGTGTGTGTGTGCTATCCACTATATTAGATGCCATCACATATGTGTGATTTCATTTAATTCTCATCAGGTAGGTTCTATTACCTATATTTTCTAGCTGAGATAACTGAGATTTAAAAGAGATTAAAAACCTTGATCAAGGTCTCACAGCTTTGACAAGCATGAACTATCTAGAGAGAATATGGAGCCAATTTGGAGCCCCCTACACAATTACAAAGTCAAGCACAGTAGAGCTAAGCAACCCTGTGTTCCAACTCTGAAATGGTAATTGTCTCAGCAAGACTTATAACCTGAGTTTATAGAAGACCTCATTTGGAAGTCACATATCTTCAGTTGGAACATCACAGCCTGAACAGATGATACTCTGTTTTGTCAGGTAAACAGAGATTTATGTGTTTTATTTTATTTTATATTTTGTTTTCCAAAGACAATTTAAAAAGTCAATTTTTAAAAAATCACCACTAATTACTCAACTGAAACACAATTAATTCAATATCCTTACAATATTCTCCCATGTATACACATTTTAAATGGCTGCAGCCATAGAAATGCAAGTTTATATATTGCTTTTGATTGTTAATAACACATAATCTTCCAATGTTAACCTGTCTTCCATTCCATACACAGTCTTTGCAATTACAATTTTAATAGTCAAAGACTATTAAAGACAATTGCATAATTGTACCATAATTTACAACTTCATTGTCTTTGTTGGCTATTATATATGTACACAAACATTACTAATATAACTAATGGGCATTTTCTAACATTTAGTGTTTTTTCTTTTGTTATTTATTTAAGAAATAATATGAAAACAATATCACTAGGTCTCAAAGTGTATAAATATTGTTATTGCTCTTACATATTTCTATATTAATATCAAAAGGGATTGTACAAATTTACAGTGTCTACAAGAGACAAAAAAGAATCAGTTCACTATAGCGTTCACCACATTGAGTAATATTATATTTTTAACAGGTTTTCTGATATAGTAAGTGGCTAGATACTTTAGATAACTGGCATGCATGTAGTAAAGTTGATCCTTCATAACTAAAATACAAAGGTTTGACTCTCACTTTTGCTTAAATAGAGAGTTATACCCACTTTGAGTTAGCATATTATTCACAAGGTTTAGGCCTTAGAATATTAACAATTTTAGATGTCCTGCTGTGAAAGATGATGAAAAAAAAAGTAATTTCAAACTTAAGATTTTCTGCAATATTTATGTCTTCTCTTCCCTTAGTTTCTTTCATATTAAGGCTAAGAATAATTTCCCTTAGAAAATTGTGCAAAGGATATAAAGAAATTTGATTAAAGATTCCTTCAAATGTTGATGTATCTTTTTAATATATAACCTCCTTTAATAGTGTAACCAATAATTAAAATAAATCTACATCAAAAAAACAATAAAGATGCTAACCATGAAAATTCTCATTAAATACAGTTTTATCTCATTTAGGAATATTTTATATAGACATATATTTTGTAATAAATCATAGGAACCATCCTTAATAAATCTTTGATATGAAAAAGAGTAAAAGATTTTGGTCATTCATTCAATAAATCTGCATTGCTTAACTTATAATGTGCATTTGATAAATATTGAGATGAAGGGGTTCAAATCTTAACAAAGTGAAAACAAACAAAATGTTTTACTCTCCCTTATCTTGTCCTGGTCCCCGTTCCTTTTACTACTACTCTAATGCATCAATTAGAATGCCTAGTGTAAGTCAGGAGATAAACAAATGTAAAAAGAAATGCCAACCACTTTTCAATACCTAGTGGAGGTCCCATCCTTACTTGAAGATTTCATGTGGTCAGTCTGGATACTGTCATGGGGGAAATGTTGAGTAAGACAAGTGTGCAAATGCAAGAGTTCTCTAAGCAAAGTATAAGATTCCAGAGGAAGGAAAAGTGAATTTCATTAAGAAAATGAAAAGACAAGCCACAGACTGGGAGAAAATATTTGCAAAACACATATCTGACAAAGGGTTTGTATCCAGAATATAAAATGAACTCTTAAAATTCAACAATAAGAATACAAACAACCCGGTTAAAAAAAAGGGCAAAATAAATCTTAAGGGACATCTCACAAAGAAGAAATACAGAAGGCAAATATGCATATGAAAAGAAGCTCAAAATCTTATGTTATTAGGAAATTGAAAATCAAAACAATAATGAGATACCCCTCTATTAGAATCTCTAAAATCTAAAACACTGACACTAAATGTTGAAGAGGATGTGGAGCAGTAGGAACACTCATTCATTGCTGGTGGGAAAGCAAAATGGTACATCCACTTTGGAAGTCAGATGGCAGTTTCTTACAATGCTAAACATAGGCTTACTATGTGATCCAGCAATGATGCTCTGAGGTATTTACACAAATAAGTTGAAAATTGATGCCCACACAAAAGTCCTGCACATGAATATTTATATCAGCTTTATTCATAATTGACAAAAAGTGGAAGTAACCATACAATGGAGTGTTAGTCAATGATTAAAATAAATGAGTCATCAAGCTCTGAAAAGACATGGATCCTTAAATGCGTTTTGCTAAATGAAAGAAGCTAGTCTGAAAAGATACACACTATATGATTCCAACTATATTTAGGGTGGTAGGAAGATGAATAGTTGGAAAGAAAGGCAATTTTAGGACATTGAAGCTATTCTATATGATACTGTAGTGGTGGATACATGACATGCATTTTTCAAAAACTTATAGAACTGTATAACACAAAGAGTGAGTCATTATGTAAACTATGGACCTTAGCTAATAATAAATCAATATCGATTTATCAATTGTGAAAAATATACCACACTAATGCAAGTTGTTAATAATAGGGAAAACTGTGTGTGTATGTGTCTGTTTGTGTGTTGGGGGAAAACACATGGGAACTCTTTGTACTCTCTGCACAATTTTTCCCTAAATCTAAAATGTTCTAAAAAATAAAGTCTATTAAAATGAATTAATTGGAAATTAGGAAATTGGAGAAGATCATGGAAGACAACATGGAGGCAGTGGTATATTTGAACTGATCCTTTAAAGATGAGAACTCAGATGGAGAAGGCCAAGCCGGGAAAGCCCCTTGAGGTCAGGGTCCTGTTACTTCTACCATGCTGGAGCATGAGAATATTTGGCATTGGTCCAGCCTCTCTAGGTCCACTACATTTCCCTTATCCAGAGGCCTCAGTCCCCTTCCCATTTGGTGTGTGTGTGTGGTGGTGGTCATGGTGGCTATGAAGATGCACTGCTCATATCTTCTTTCAAGAAAACTTACTGTGGACAGTGTGCTGCACCAGATCACACTTCCCCTGGGGTTCTCTCAACTAATGACTGTGCATAGTGGGGGAACTAGAGCTGGACCTTCCCTGTCCAATGTGGAATACTCCCTTTTGACCTGGTCAAGACTTTCTCAGAACTACGCTGCAGTCTGAGGTTCTTCCTAGCCAATCCTTCCTTGCCTCTCTCCTTTCTCAGATGTCAGGCCTGCATGGATATTTGAAAGCTCTCCCGTCCTACTCCCTGCCCCGCCCCCCGTCTTTAATAGGCAATTCTTCCAAACCATCTCTTGCACATCTAATTCAATTTTGGTGTCTTCCTCTCAAATGACCCAAACTGAACTGAAAAAGGAGAAAAACTCTACTATACCTCCACCCCAAGCCCAAGGTTCGCTCTCCCTCATTCTCTACCTCTGAAAGTGGCCTCTTTCTTCAGGGACTATACTTACTATAATTTACTTAACTATGTTAGACTTTCACAGTAGCCAAACAGAGTTATTTTGAAACAACTTCTCTTTTTAAGCCTGCAGGGTCCTTGAGACAAGGGAGTGCAAAAGCCAACTACTTTTGGTTGTAGAGAGAAAAATATTGAAAACAAAACATGCAGTTCTCATTACTCTGACATTTATTTATTGGTAGACTTATTTAGGTAATATTTGTACTCTGCTCTTTCATATATTGTATTTTATTTGGTCCTCATGATATTTCTTAGAGGTAATGTTATTATTTATACTTTTTAGATGAAGACATTTAGGTTGAACTAGAAAACAAATGGCCAAGTTTGTAGTTGTAAAGTAGTCTGTTAAACCCCAAATCCTGTGTTCTTTCCGATTCATCATTCTGCAACATGGCCTCTTTTTAAGTCTTAGCAATGCATGAAATGTCATCATGAGTTACATAACTTGTGCCGTTATATAAGGCCTCAGACTCAAAATGGCTCTATACTTGGTTTAATGCTGTCTTGAAATTCGTAATTTTTAGATATGGGGTCCTGCATTTTCATTTTGCACTGGGCTTCACAAACTTTTTAGCCAGCCCTAATCTTACGTTATTGCATTAGTCAGCCAAAGGGGTGCTGATGCAAAGTACCAGAAATCTGTTGGCTTTTATAAAGGGTATTTATTTGGGGTAAAAGCTTACAGTTACAAGGGCCTAAAGAGTCCAACTCAAGATTGCTTTCTCACCAAACTCTGTTGTGATGTTTTGAAGTAACATGGTGGGCAATTTCTGTATGATCTCTCCTTCTTCCTCATAAGGTTCCATTGACCCAGCTTCTTCCAGTCTCAGCTGTAGGCTGGCATAGGACTCATCCCTTTTCCCGTGGCTTTAGCTGTTTGAGCCTTCTCTTTTCGTGTATCTTCTTCTGTGTGTCTTCTTGAGTGAGTGTACATTTATATAGCCCACCATGGGGGTGAGGACTCAAACTGAGTTACACCCTACTAATGTGGTACAATCAAAGCCCTAATCTTAACATAATTTAACTAAAGACATCTCGGCTGAATCTAAGTCTCAGAGATCTTAGTTGCAACTTGTGACAATTTGAAGTTCCTTTTATGAATCCCAAAAAGAGAAAGATTGTGTTTTTGAACTAATCCACTCATGTGGGTGTGAGACCCTTTTGATTGGACTACATTAGTGAGGTGAGCCTCTGCCCTTTTATTGGAGCTGATATAAACGGAGTCACACAGAGAGTTATACACACAGAGAAAGGAAGCTGCCATATTGATCCTGCCATATAAGAAAGAGGACTTTAGGAAAACAGAAACCCCGAGGGCTGAGAGAGGTTCTGGAGTCTGAAACCAGCAGAGCACAGAGGCACAGAAAGAGGCTCCTGAGAGACTGAGCCCATAGAGTGGCTCAAGGCTGAAGAGATGAGCCATATGCCTGATAACTCACAGCTGAACTAGGGAAGAAAGTGGAGACTGAGAGAAGAGGCCCAGTAAGAAACAAGTGCAGAGACTGGTGGCCATCTTTGCCATGTGGCAGGACCCTAGAATCAACAGTAGATTTGTGAGAAAACATCTCTGATGGTGCCTTGATTTGGACATTTTACGGCCTTGGAACTGCAAGCTTTTACCCTAAATAAAATTCCCATGGTAAAAATCAAGATAGGGAGTAGATGTGACTCAAGTGGTTGAGCTCCCACCTCCCACATTGGTGGTCCTGGGTTTGGTTCCTGGTGCCTCCTGTAAAGACAAAAACAAACAACAAGCAAAACAAATGAAAAAACCAACTCAGGGAAGCTGATTTGGCTCAGTGGTTGAGCACCAAGATACTGGGTTCAGGTCTTGGTATCTCAAAAAACAAACAAACAAACAAAAAACAACACAAGACATTTCTGGTACATCACATCAGCAGCCCTTTGGCAAACTAAGGCACACCCTGACTGTGAGACTTAAAACATTCTCATTCCTAGTTCTTCTAGCCAAATATTGCTCCCCCCCACCCACCCACCCATTACCAGCCTCTACACTGACATGGTCAGATTTGCTAATTTCTCTGGCAGTTCTGTAAAGGGGCTTGGAGGAGGCCAGGCTGGGATGTAATAAAAACTATAGCTACATTGGGGTCTGGCAGCACAGCAGACAATGCTGTTTATATTGTGACTGGGTAAATCCTTTGACCATTTATTTGGTATAGTACCTCATCTCTTAATCCTGAAATCCAAAAAATGTGGATTTTGAAGTTATATTAAAATAATTTAATGATGAAACCTCACCTGTCTGGTAAGTCTTTTTTCATTCCAATTAGTGTGAATATTCACACATTTTGTTATAGAAATATTCTTTGTTTATTGACCAATGCCCTAGAACTTGCTAAGTGTGTTATATAATATATAGTATATGTATTAAAATTTTTAATAATATTTGTATTTATTATAAAATTTGAATTCTGAAACTTTTCAGACCCCAAGGATTTTGGCTAAAGGATTGTATACCTGTACTTCTTTTTTTCACTCACTTATGAGAGTACTGATATAGGTCCACAAGACATTGATATAAGGGAAGCAATTTTAAGCCCACTGGGTTTTCTAGAGTTGGTGATCTGTGAAATTTCTTGGTTCCCTGAAACAACCCCAAAGAACTTTTTATGCTTGGGTTAGGGGTCATAGAAGGTAGGATTCAGGAATGCGTTCTAAAACAAATCGGTAGGTCATGTGGATAAACAGATGGGAAAAAGGGTCAATTGTCTAAAATTCCTATAGCGTCTTCTTTTCTTTTTAACTAAACTACTCTTATCCCAGGAGTTAAGGAAGTTACAGTTCAGTCAAGTTACTTTTATAATTAAAAAATCCTTTTTTATTAGTTGGGCATTGTGTAGTCAGGGTGTCTGTCACAGAATAGGAGCTCAATAAATGCTTGTCCAATAAACGAATAATTGAAAGAGATTCATTCATATTTGTATCTCCATTTACCTGAAATAACACTTAATGTGCTTCTATAAGTATTTCCATTTTTAAAAAATAGATCAGTATTAGCCACTGGGCTACCTTTAGAAAATTTTTGATAGATAAAAATGTAAAAATAAATGTAATGATTGTAATTACAACTTTTCTCATTCAGCAAATGTTTATTTGGTATCCACTGTGTGGTAAGCCCTGTACCAAGCACCAGGGATATAAGATTGAACAGGTAGAGTTCCTGCCTGATGAGAGCTTACATGCAGGGTATAATCCTTAAACGTACTCAAAACAGCATCACAACTCTCTTATTTCTCTTAACAAAGCTCCCTTATATGGCCACTGTGGCAGTTTGAGATTATTCTATGAATCCCAAAAAGAGAAAAGATTGTGTTTAGAAACTAATCTATTCCTCTGGGTATCATACCCTTTGATTACATTGGATTCAATTCAGGGGCCTTTGATTAGATTACCTGTTAAGATTTCTTTGAGGGCTTTGTTTGATTCAACCATGTCAGTAGGGCATAACTTATGTTGAGTTCCGATCCCCTTAATGGGTCTGAAATAAAACAGAAACTCACTTGAAATAGATGCGTGGGAACAGAGAGAGCTCTATCATTTTTTGATCCTTGTGCACCAGGGAGAGATGAGGCATTCACCTGATAACCTGATAGTTTGCAGCTAACCTTGGGAAGAGAACAGGAGAGCTAAGACTGATACAGAAGGCCCGAAAAGAAATGAGCCCTATGCCAGGAGAGAGAGGAAGTCCTGAGAGACAAGCCCCGTGCCAGCCTGCAGCTGAGAGAGAGGAAGCCCAGAGGGGAAGATTAAAACCTTGCAGAGATTAGCAAGCATCTTGCTTCAACACATGACAACTGAATTTGGTGAGAAAGCAACTTTGAATTGTACTCTTTAGGGCCTTGTAACTCTAACCTTTTACCCCAAATAAATGCCCTTTATAAAAGCCAAAGATTTCTGGTACTTTGCGTTGGCACCTCTTTGGCAGACTAATACAGAATTTGGTACCGAGAAGGTGTGGTACAGTTTTTTACAATTACTAAAAATTCTGGAATGGTTTTATTAATGGGCAAGGAATATTTTTTGGAGGACTTGTGAGATGCTTGATACAAAAGCCCTAGATTGCTTTAAAGAGACTGTTGGTAGGAATATGGAGCCTAAAGTTATTCCTGATAAGGCCTTAGAAGGAAATGAGGAAACTATTATTGAAAACTGGAGGAAAGGCTAAAGAGAGGGTGGAATACATTCCTCATGGGTTGGAGAAAGTGAGGTCACCACCCCACTGCTCTGAGGGGGTTGGTTCTGTTCCCCATGGGTTGAGGAGAGTAAGGTCACCACCCCACTGTGCTGAGGAGAGTGGGCCTCTTCTCCATAGATTAGGGAAGGCTAGGTCATCACCTCATGTTCTGAGAAGGTTGGTCCTGTATGCCAGATATTAGGGAGAATTTGCTACCACCTCACTGTATTAGGTGTTAAGAGTCTACCCCAGAGACTGGGGAAAGTTTGGCCATCACCCCAATGTTCTTAGGGGGTGAGATGTGGAGCTCAGTTGCCACCCAGATGCTTGATGAGGGTGGAACCAAGAAAATGGCCCTTGAGAAAGCCCGTGGAAAGGTGGGCCCTCAGGAGTCCCTGAGGAGAAGAAACCATCATCTTAAGAATGACTCTCAGACTTTGAAATATAATGGAGTTCCCCTGCAGTTTTTCAGAACTATTGGCTCCTGTGACACGTTTCCCTCCCAAATTCTCCCTGTGGTAATGCAAATGTTTATCCTATGTCTATGCCTCATTTGTATATTGGAAGCAGGTAACTTGTTTTATAAGTTTCATGGGTCTACAGCCAGAGGAGACTTTTCCCCCAAAACAAAATGCATTACTATAACTGAATACGGTATGATTTTTGTACTTAGCATTGCTACTGAGATTATTCTGCTATTTTGGAATATTCTAATATCATTTTGGGATTCAGAGGATAGAGTGTGACAGTTTGAGATTATTTTATGAATCCCACAAAGAGAAAAGATTATGTTCGTAAACTAATCTATTCCTCTGCGTGAGATACCCTTTGATTATATTGGATTCAGTTGAGGGTCATTGGTTAGGTTACCTGTTAAGATTGATTTTGAGGGCTTTCTTTGATTCAATCACATTAGTAGGGCATAACTCAGGTTGAGTCCCCACCCTCTTAGTGGGTCTGATATAAAATGGAAACTCACTTGAGATAGACATATGGGAAGAGAGAGAGCGCTGTCATTTTTTATCCTGGAGCCCCAGGGAGAGATGAGGCATTCACCTAATAGTTTGCAGCTGACCTTGGGAAGAGACCAGGAGAGCTGAGACTGATACAGAAAGCCTGGAAAGAAATGAGCCCAATGCCAGGAGAGAGAGGAAGCTCTGAGAGACAAGCCCCATGCCAGCCTGCAGCTGAGAGACAGGAAGCCCAGAGGGGAAGATTGAGACTTCGCAGAGATCAGTGACCATATTTCTTCAACATGTGGCACCTGACTTTGGTGAGAAAGCAGACTTGAGTTGGACTCTTTAGGGCCTTGTAACTCTAACTTTTTACCCCAAATAAATACCTTCATAAATGCCAACAGATTTCTGTTACTTTGCATTGGCACCCTTTGGGCAGACTAATACAGCTACTTTGGGAGGAGGGACAGAATCACCATCCCAACCGCTCTGTCCTCCTGAGATTCAGTGCCTCCCATTGGTCAAACCCAGTAGGAAACAAAAAGGCAAGACCTCCTACATGATGTAGTCTGTAGCTTCATAGGGCACAAGAAGAGCTAGAGGAATAGAGAATGGATCTGGAAGAACAAATAAAGAATAACCAGCACAAGAAAGGGATAACAATATTTCAAGGAGAAACAACAGCACCAAGATGTAGAACTGACAATGGTGGATGTACAAGCACCAAACAGCAAGAATGGGGCCAGAAAGGTAGGTGGGATTCGGATATAGGGTATGCAGTTTCTTAAATGCTGTGCAGAGGAACTTAAGCTTCTCCCCACAATATATAGGGGGACATGAGTAAAGGCAGGAAAAAAGTAACACAATTTATGTTTTAGAAAGCTAGCTTTCTTAGTTGTGAGACTGGGATCTTGCGGAAGATGTTTCTGTTCCTGTATGGTCTAACAGCATGGGCTAAGGAGAGAGGCAGTGCCATTGGAAGTAGGAAGGGTCAAACTCTATCTGGAAAAGACAGAAAAGGCCTTGATAAAATAGCCTCATTGTGGGACAGTCTTTCTTGCCCTTTCTTAAAATGTAAATGCAGCCTTTTCTCTTGCAAAGTAGTGCATAGCTGGCCTTGAAGCTTACCTTTCTCCTGATAATCACTTTCTTGGGAAGAAATGATGAATTATGCTTTGTCCACATTTCTTCAAAGATTGCTTCTGTAACCTTCCCTTACACACATTCCCAAGAGCAGTCTCTTTCATTAAGATGAGGCCATTTTCCTTTGGTTTTGTTGGAAATGTCCAAAAAGGAAATGCAGTTCCATTTCCTTCCTGTCCTAAGAGTCATTAAGTATTAATAGAATTTCTACATGTAGATAAGCTCTGGGTTCCTTTGTCCTACAGAAAGGCATCAAAGGACACCATGACTTTAAAAGCAGCCCTTCAAAGTGGGTAAAGGTGGCCTTTAGAAAGAAATCATCACTCCTTGGAAATCATGTCCCTGGAGAAGTTTTATTCATTCATCCAATTGACAGGCAGTAATGCCATGGGAAAGAATAAATGACACTTTCTATAGTGGGTATGCAGGACACAATGAAGCATATGCAGGATCCCGGGCAGAGGACACTTTGTACCTTCCCCCATAGGCTGCTACCCACTGGTGAGCTTCGTAAAGACAGGTATGGTATCTAAATCATATTATTATTCTCACAGGCCCTTATCAACAGCAGTTGCTCTGAAAGTGTTTCATAAATGAATAGTAGCTTTCTTAGGCTGTGGAACAGCCTATGCAAAAGTCCAGAGGCCTGAGAGGGAATGGTTCATTTAAGGAAATGCAAGTAGTTTGATAAGACTGAAGAAAATGGTGTTTGTTTTTGGGGGGGTGGGGCAGGGAGAGAGGATGGTAAGAGATAAAGCAGTAGAAATAGTCAGAATTGAAGGGCCTTAAAATTCCACTGAGAAGTTTGGACTCCATCTTATAGTTATTGGGAAGCTATTCGATAGTTATTTGTATAGATGTGACTGGTTTACCATAAGATTTAGAAAGATTATTCTGGCTTTAGTGTAAAGAATGAAACACAGGAATGAAGTTTAGGGAGGGTGATGCCTACTTGACTAAAACCCTTGAAGGCAGGGACCATATTTCATTCATTCTTCCATGAATTAAATATAAATATATTCTCTCCTGTGCATTACAGAGTGGGCGCTCAGGGAATGTTTAATGAAAGTTGAATGAGGGGCTTAGAAAGGGTCTGGGAAAATGTCTGAGGCAGGAGGTCATGGAAGGCAATGGTAGAGGTGAGTGATAGGCTAGGCTGAGTTTGTGAGAGCAAATTATGGAGAAGCCCCAGATTCCAAACCAACTCCCTTCATCTAAACACTGAACCAGATTCTCTGTTTTCTGGTACCAGAGAATCTGAAAGAGTAGGATTCAAAGTTTTAGCTTTAGAAGCAAAACCTGAATTAACTCACAGTAAATATTTGCTGGAAGAAAAAAAAAAGAGCAAATAAACACATGAATGAAATCTAAAACTTCTTTGAAGAGAGGGGTATTGACTTATCAGGGAAACTGACCATTTGGCTCAGGACTTCCACTATTTTGGAAAATACTGAAACATTAAAATTGTTTTAAAATTAGAAAATATGTCAGAAGTTACCAGCACAATCAATGCCTGATTCATAGAAGAGTCCCATATCTGATAGCTGATATGTTTTGTATAATTTTGATTGAGAAATACATTTCGGATAGAAATTAGAAAGCATTCCTTCAATTCAATGTATAATCTGAATTCAGACAAAGTTCAGAGAAGCTTTGACTCAATATCATATATAGGGCCACTAGCGATCACAGGGAACTGTACTTGAATGCTTGGTATCAGCCTGTAAAAGACATGATCCTGGATCTCCTTTTACAAGATTCTTTGGGCTATTTTCTTTTTATGATGTTTTGCTCTGGACTTTAGAGTCAGACAGACTGTGCATAAATCCTAGATCTACTATGTTCTAGTCCTGGGTGAGACCTTAGGCTGATTATATAACTTTTCCAAATTTCAGTTTCCTTCTTCATAAATGTGGATTATAATATCTATATTATTGGTATGTTAGGAGGGATAAATGAGATCATTTAAGTAAAATACCTGGGAAAGTTCATGGTACATAGCTTTCATGGTACATGGTACATGTACATACATGGTACATGGTACCAATGTCAGCTTACTCCTTATGCATTATTTTGTGAAAATTCTCTAAGACCACACTTGATTACATTTTTTGGTATATATATTTTCTTTCCTTTTGGCATTAAGCCATAATTAATTTATTTTAAACTAATTTATTTTGAACTGTTGTTTTGAACTGCTTGGCTTTCTATTTAACCTATTTATCTTTTCTGCCAGGACTGTTTCTTTAAGAATACTCTTGTCTTTCTTGATCTCATATTATGACCTGCTTTGCTAACATATTATCAATGAGCCCTCTGCTCACTTTTCTTACTTCTGTCAGTCCATTACCTTAGGGAAAAACACCATTGTTTTAAACTAAAAGAATAATTCCCAGCCTGAATTCTTGGTTGTGCGTTTCAGAGTTACCCCAACAGATGTATCAGTTCAACTTAATTTATCAAGTATCTACTGAGCACACTCTGTGCCAGGCTATGAGCTTGTGATATGCAAATGGAGATGAATTAAGTATGGTTTCTACCCACAAGGAGTTCTCAGTCTAATTGACAGACAAAACATCTAAAATATCTAAATAAGTAGCTGTAATTCACAGCAGAATGAGATGATAGTACTGAGAGAGCCACAGCCTTCTGTGAAAGGTAGTAATTAATTCTCAGTGTAGAAACTAGAAGAACTTCATAGTGGTGATGAAATTTGAACTAGGCTTTAAAGTATGAATTGAAGTCAATAAATAGTGATTAGGAGGAGGGAAAACGGAAGGGGAATTTAGGTCGGAAGAAGAGTAGCATTAACAAAGTTTCTGAAATTGAAGGGATTAGAAGGTGGGTTTATGGGAGAGGAGTTTGAAAAAATAACGTGGAACAATAGCTTTAAATGCCTTGCTAAGTCTATTATTCTGTAAGACACGAGGGAGCTACTGACCTAGCATGGATGGGAAAAAAAAAAAAAAAAAAAAGAAGCCCCAAATAGGATTTAAGCAAGGAGTTAACAGGAGAGCTTGGTACTCACTATATAGACTCTTTCATTTTCAACAATATGTTTTAACCAATATCAAAATATTGGATTGCGTTTTTAACAGGGACCATAGGCTTCAGGGACACAGAGTACATGTATAAAATGGTAAATCTTTGCTTATTTACTAATTATTGAAGCCAACACTCAAAGCCTTGGGGCTTGTGATGTTTTCTAAGTTGGGTTTGCCACCAGGATATCAGCAACCTAGATTCTGAACAGATTTGATTTTTTTCCTACTATGACAGTATATATTTACTAGATAAAATCAATTTCCATCAGATTCTAGTATATTCTTTAATCAAAGTTTGTTCCAGTGGAAAGAATTCTTATATAAGGAGCATTTGGTTTTGTTTTTCCTTTTGGAGATATGAGAACACTAAGGATTCAAATAGAAGGTTTCTATTTATGTGTGCACACACGTACACACACATACAATGTACAGAAGGCATGTGTGTTTTGAAAAGACCCTGGCTCTGCCTGATGCACAATGATAATTTCCATGGAAATAATAGTACCAAGACTTTGGGGAATTGAAGTTCTGTATTCTTCTGCACTGTTTGCATTATACCTAGGATTTTGTAAATTTGGATGGGGATGCAAATTAGAGAAGACTCAGGAAAGGATAACAAGGATGGCAAGAATTTTGTCAGGTGAAAAGCAGCCAAAGGATCTGGGAGTGTTTAACCTAGAGAAGTAGAGTGTTGGAGAAATATTAGATGCAATTCTGCAGTTTGAAGGCCTGTCATGGAATAAGAGGATTAAATCAGGTCATTGTGCCTTTACCAAGAAGGGCTAAGAACAATGGGTGGGAATAGTGTGGCTTTAATCTTTCTGTAGAGTATTTATTGAACAGCAACTATGTGCCAGGTAAATATAGTTATGAAACACTAAGTCATCGTACCTGCCCCTTCAAAGCTTGTTTTCTAGCAGGGGAGACAGCAAGGAAGCCAGAAATTTGAGGATTGTGAAACAAGAAGCAGGAAGATCAGTTCTAAATGTTGTATATGAAGCACTTTATATGTAAAGATATCTCACAAAGACCCTATAAGGTAAAATCTTTTAGGAATTTGAAAAAAAAAAAACAATTGTTGAGGAACTGGAATTGTAGAGATATTAAGTAAGTTGCCTAAGGTTATTTAGCTCTGATTTGATCCTAGGCTATCCGGCCTCAGGGTCTTAACCATATACTATACTAAAATTAGGAGGTGGCTGTAGTAATCTAGGCAAGATATTATAGTTATATCAATTGAGGGAAGTGCCAGAAGGATATAAAAAAATTAATGTGAACTAAGATGTATAAGTAAATTAACTCATCATGCCTAAGGGGAGAAAAACATGAATATATTTGTGAACTCTAGGAAGCAGAATTGATAGGACTTGGTTACTGATTAGATGTGGAAAGTGAGGGAGAAGAGAAGAAAGAATCAAGAATGATCCCCAGTTTTATCTTGGGCAACTGAAATCATGTGTACAATTCCATTAGGCAGAGGACATCAAAGGAGGAACAAGTTGTAGGGAAAACGATGAATTTGTTTTTGGACATGTTAAATTTGAGTTACCTATGGGATACCCAGAGGGAAAAGTCCCGTAGGTAGTTGGATATATAGGTCTGGAGTTCAAGAGATAAATATGGCTTAGAGTTAAGATTTGGGAAGGATCAGCTTATAAATGTCAGTTAATTAAAGATATAGCAGATTAATGAATTAGCTGAGGGAGAGAGGAGAATATCAGTAAATAAAGGTGAAACAATGGAAAGAATTTATGGAGACCATAAATAAGCTGGAGAAGAGAAAAGCAAGTAGAAACAAATTGACTATGTAGTGTCATGGAAACAATGGTAAGGGAGTGTTCAAGGAAGAAGTGACCATCATTGTGAAAGAGAATTTGCTTAAAGTCTGAGAAGTAACTTGAGTAACAGAGCAGTTTAGTAGGCGATAGACTCAGAGAGACAGTGTTAATAAGGGTCCTGTTTGTAAGGATGTTTCTAATGCCTGATCATGCCATGTGGGAAAATTCTATAGAAATGTATCACAGGGGGGCCCGGCTAGATAGCTCAGTGGATAAAGAGCTCGCTGGGAAACCACATGGGAGGCCCTGGGTTCGGTTCCCGGGGACCTCTCCTAGCGGGTAGACCGCCTTGAGAATGGCAAGCCGCCATGGGCGGGCCGGAGCCGCCGTGGGCAGGGCAAAAAGCTGCA
>PVKH010012287.1:0-17344 GCA_004027955.1 Chaetophractus vellerosus | reverse complement strand
ATTGGATTAGATTAAGAAGTCTTTGATTAGATCACTTCAGTTAAGGGCCTTTGATTTGATTGTGGGACCCAGGATGGGTCTTAATCCTCTGATTGGATCCATTTATAAATGGAGAACTAAAGAGCCGCAGACACAGAAAAACAGCTGAAGAGACAGAGAGAAAGAGGTCCCAGAGACCAAAGGCTGGAATCAACAGAGCACAGAGGCACAGAAAGAGGCCCCTGAGAGGCAGAGAGAGAAGACCCAGAGAAGGCAGAGACCAGCCAAACTGCTGTTGTGCTCTGCCACATGGCAGGAATCTAGGATTGCCAGTAGCCAACCTATAGTGAGACAGCATCTCTGATGATGCCTTGATTTGGACATTTTCACAGCCTTGGAACTGTGAGCTTTTAATCTAATAAATTACCATTGTAGAAGCTAACTCATTTTTGGTATATTGCATTGGAAGCCTTTAGCAAACTGAAACAGAAATCTATAACCTTTTATCCATAGCTTAACTATTAGAAAAGTATGAGAAGAACAGCATTGGCAACTATATCAGTTAACTTTTGCTACTTAACAACCTACCCCCAAACTCAGTGGCTAAACACAATATTCATTTATTTTTCATGAGTCTTTGGGTCAGCTGGGTGTTAACTGATCTAGGCTGAGCTCAGCTGAGTAGATTTGCTGGGCTCAGTCACACACTTGTGATGTACTGGGTGGTGGTTTTGCTCTGCTTGTCTCTCATCCTCTTCTAGGGATCAGTAGGCTAGCCTAGACCACAACTTCTCATGGTAATGGCAGAGGCACAAGGGTGCAAGTCCAATCGTCTAAGTCTTTTCAGGACTCTCTGTGCATCACATTTGCAAATATTCCATTGACCAAAGGAAGCTTACATGGTCAAGTTCGGGGCAGAGAATTACACCCCAGCCACAGCAGGAGTCCACTGCAAATTCTCATGGCAAAGGGGTTGATGAAGGGAGTTGTGAAGGCTTGAAGTCACTAACGAAATATACTGAAGCCAGTCTTTGAAGACATTAGTATTCTCAAACTGTGATGGTAGCAGTAAAAATTGGAACTTTTCTGGGCAGCAATTTGGCAACATATAAGAAAAACTTTATACATGTGCATAGCTTTTTGTTGTTGTTATTTTATTGGTTTTTGTTTGTTTGTTTGTTTGTTTTAAGGTATCAGGGCCGGGGAATGGACCCAGGACCTTGTATGTGGAAAGCCGGCGCCCAACCATTGAGCCACGTTGGCTTCCCTGATTTGGATTTTTCATTCATTTTGCTTCTTGTTTTGTTTTTGTTTTTTCAGGAGGCACTGGGAATCGAACCCAGGACCTCCCATGTGGGAGGTGGGAGAGCAACTGCTTGAGCCACATCTGCTCTTAGTGCATAGCTTTTGACTCAGCTATCCATTTTCAAGAATTTATCCCAGGTGAATCATCATGGATGATTTATCAACAGGGATGCTTGCTAGGGCAGTGGTGATAAAGTGTAAAAAAAAAAAAAAGGAAACAAACATCAACAATGGAGGTTTGGTGAATAAATTATGACATATCCACATGATGAAATAATATGGAGCCATTGAAAATAAGGATGAAGAAGAATAAAGATATGGAAATATGCATGATATATTGCTTAGTGAAAGAGGTCATAAATAGTTTCTATAATATATTCATGTTTTTGTTAAAAGGAATATATATGCATAGATAAGAGAATGCATAAATACTAAAATCTTAACAGTGGTTATATCGGAAAGAAGATTAGGGCTGAATATTTTGTTTCTTCTTTGTTTTTTCAAACTGTTCAAATTTTCCAAAATGAGCATGTGTTACTTTTGTAATAAAAATTGTTCTATCAAAAATAAAAGTATATCTTCTTTTTTAAAAAAGTGTGGGAACAGAAGTATGGCAGTAGCAATCAGTATATATGACATGGGTTTCCAATTCTTGCTTTCAGATTTGTTATTTGTTCTCCCAGAGGCATTGTAAGATAATGTACACTTCACCTATTGATTGAAAATGCATTTTATTTCAAATGGGTAACTTGTTGGACAAGAATCACTTATGGCTATATAGCTAAGCATCAATTGTGTGGTTCTTGTTTAAGTTATTTATTATGAATTAGAATTATGTTTATTCTGTCTCTGCCTAAACATTTGTCATGTATACTATTCCCTTGCCACTTGCGAAAGACTAAGTTTTAACTCTGAATCATCTAAGAAAAGGTAGATTGCAATAGGATTGTTGGTTTTTGTAACAAACTATTGAAAAATAGTGTAATTCCCAGTATTTGACATATTAGAAGAAAACTAAATTCAGACTACATGTGTGACTTGCAGAAATTCTCTTCCCTTGGGTCTTTGGTCTACTCCTTTCATATTTCATGTTGCTGTACTCATTTAGGCTTAAGTTGTGGAGAGGAAGCTCTCCCCTCATTGCTGACAGTAAAGGGGGCAGTGCATTTATTCACAGAGGGCTTCAAATATATTGGCAATGTTTTAATTCTTTTGTTGGATGGTGAATAGGATGTCATTTATTGTACTATTTTCATACCTTTCTATATGTCTCAAATACATTGTAATAAAATAAGCAAATATATAGTCCAGAAGGCCCTGTTAGATGCCACTAAATCCAATTATGAGCCATGAGAAAGAAAATATTTATATCAATAGTAGATAAAAAGGCGACAGATAGATTTAAAAGGATTTACAGCAGTGCGTTAAGATAAAATGCTTGACCCTAAAACTTGAATACAGTTTTTAAGACTATGAACTCAGTGTGACTATATAGAACAAAGAAGGTTTGGCCACCCAGGAACCTACTTCGGCTGACACAAATATTCATACTGAAGGCATTGAATTTCAAGAAACTACTTACTGAATGTTGAGGAGTTTCCACTCCTGAGAATTTAGTGCTGTTAATCTTCTGCCACATTTGTGCTGGGTCCATTAGACCATTTCAGGTCTTGTCTGTTTTTATTACTTGTTATATTTCTAGTAAAGTTAAAGCTTTTAACACTGCTTGGGTGCCTATGAAGTTGATGAATTCCTCTGCTACTGATGGTGTCTCATGCTGATCCTCTAATGGGTGCATTGAAATATAATCTGCTGGGTTATTTTCTTTCCCTAGCCCATGCACAATTTTAGAATCATAACCACGTAGATATTGTAAACCCCATCACTCAGAGCACATTGCCGAGTTGAACTGTGAACTGCCAAATATTGTCATGAGTGCCTGATGATCTGTTACCACGGTAAATGCCGAGCCACAAATGAATAAGGGATAGTGTATGGAAACCAGGAGGGCTGGCAGGACTCTGTCAAACCCCCGAAGCCCGGGTTGACCCTCTTAAAATTGGTCTTGCATAGAAGAAAGTAAGTCTTCTTTCACCTGGGTTGAAACGCAACATATATTTTCACAGATTTAAGAAAGCCTTCATAAATCTGGTGGCAGTGTCATTATTTTTTTTAACTCTTAGGTAATGGTCCGTAAGTTTGGATATAGCAAAGCATGCAAGAGTTATTACCTTCATTTTCATTTTCCAAGTGGCTGAGAATATGCAAAAGTATTTTACAATGCTTGACGTTACTATAGTTTCCCAGTCAACATGGCAGTTGAAAAGCCAAATTTCTAACTGGGACCCTAATTCTAATTTCTTGAGGAGTGGAGATGTGTTGGTCTCTCTGTTTCAGCTTCTTCACCTGTAAAATGGAGATACTAATAGTTTCTTGTCCTAGGGTATTGTAAGGATTAGTTCAAGCTTGAAAGGAAATTTGAAGATGCAAAACACTGTATAAACATAAGGAAAACAAGGTATAGAATATCTCAATTTAGATTTCCTGACACTGTGTAAAGCTCAACTACAAGTTTATTTTATTCGATGTCCTTGTTTACATTTTTTCCTATTAAAAATGGAAAGAAAATAAAGAAAACTAAACACACTCAAAATGTTTCACATAGCTAAAGTATTCCAGCAGGTCTCATGTACCTTAAAGAGAGCTAAAGATAATAAAATACTTGTCATTTTTTAAAGTTTTGCCTTATTTATGCTACTCTTTGATGTGTTTAAAGAATAGAGATCATTTTTCAACACTCTAGTTTTTCAAAGATAATTCTTTTTCAGTAGAACATGTTAAAGGGCACCTAAGATTTAAACATCATTTACTTGGTGCAAACAAAATTTGCTCAGTATGTAAATTCAGTGTGTACATTTATGTCTGGCTCTGACTCCTTTCTCTTTGTGCCCCAGTCTTCATTACCAGGTTTCTGTCTTGTTTCTTTATGCTGAAGTTTCTGTCTCAAAATTCAGTCTGGCACCCCAACTATAGAGGGACAGGGTCCCATTCTTGTGCAGGACTTTCTGTGACACATAGCAGGTTGGTCTTCTGTTGAAACCACAGTATCCCATCTTTTCAGCATCTCTATCAACTAGTTGAATAAAAAATTTAAAAATTGAGTGAACACCTACTATATAGACGTTGTACTAGATATTTTACGTTTTTAATCTTATATAACTATCATTACAATCTGCTGGGGTATGTACTGTATTTACCTCCATTTTGTAGATGAAGAAAAGGCTCAGATAAGCAAGTAATTCCCCAGGTCACAGAGCTAGTAAGTGGCAGGGAGGGGATTAAAACCAAAGCCTCTTTAGTGATTGTTTTGCTCCTTTGGTCCTTTTTTCAGTTTGTGGATAAATCAACTGCAGTGCTTTAAAAATATATCCACAACTTCCTTGACATCCCTCCCTTCCAAAGATAGAGCCGAATTCCCTTCCACTAGAGTGTGGACTGGACTTAATGACTCATTTCTAACAAATAGAATTTAGCAAAAGTGACTGTGTGACTTGCAAGACACCTAACAGACATTGTGACTTCCTCTTTGCACTCTTGCTCTCTCTCTTTCTCGGTTCACTTACTCTGGTGGAAGCCAGCCACCATGTGTGGGGACTCTCTAGCAGCCTTCTGGAGAGGCCCACATGGCCGGAGGACTCCATCTTGTGAGGGAGCCATCTTGGATGTGGGTCCTTCAGCCCCCAAAGCCTTCAGATGACTGCAGCTTTGGCTGACATCTTGATTACAATCTCATGGAAGACCCTGAGCCAGAACCACCCAGCTAAGCTGCTCCCAAATTCCTGACCCACAGAAACTGTGTGAGTCAATAAATATTATTTTTTTTGTTCTAAGAGGCTGAGGTTTGAGGTAATTTGTGACACAAAAACAGATAATGACTATACCAGATAATAGAACAGATAGCCTAGTTGATATGTAAAATGATAACAGATCAGATGCCTAGGCCAAAATCAGAGGAGTTACTGTTTTAGATTCTTAAAATCAGTTGTATGATTTCAGTTCCTATTATGGGAGCAGTTAATTTTATAATAACGCAAATTAATCACAACTTCAAATTAAGCTAACGGTGTGATTCTTGAAAAAAAAAACAACAATGTTTGTGAAACCTTGGCCTGCATTTATGGAAACAAAGGACTTGCTCTATTTTGCTCCCTGGGACAGGACTAGAATCAATGGGAGACAGTTGTAGGGGGCCCCTGGTACTGTTCAGCCTGGAATATATGGGAAAAGATTGTGCTAGCACTCAATGAAGCTCTAGAACAGACTGTTAGTCCTGCTTAGGAGGTTAGACTACAACATCCAAGAAGCTTTTCCAACTATAATTCAGTGGCATGGGAACCCGATTTTGGTGTTGGCTTTGGGTAGTAGGAGCCACACTTGTGGCCTGGACTATTTATGTCCTTCCATCTGTCTCTCCATGCTTCTAACCACTGAAACACATATGTACTAAATAGACCCACATAGAGAGAGGGATTTTGGTGTTGGTTTGTGAATGTGGAAGTGTACATAATTTCCCGCATCTTGCTTATAACCATCCTCATTTCCACTTGCAATGCACAAGAATACTCTTTTGCCCAAGATATTATGTTTTTTTTTATCTTTTTTTCCACCAGACTAATGCATACTTTCTCCTTGTTACTTTAATTTTCACTTCCCTATCTTGCTTATAATTCTGGGCTTGGCATTTGGATTTTACTCTTCTGTGAATTGACCATTCATATCTTTGGCTCATTTACTTTTGCTTCTTTTCCTTTTCATTCATAAGGAGATTCTGTATATTATAAATGTTGTTCGCAGGCCACATGTGAATTGCAGTGAGAATAAAGAATGTGTTGTGGAACATGCCCTGTCCACTCAAAATTCCTCACGAATCCTTTAGGACCTCAGAGCTTTGATATATGGACCAAATGACATTGTCATGGTCATCTTTATATTAAATTATTAATTAAAATAAAATAAAAATAAAAATTAAAGATTTTCTTTCCATATCGGAATAAATATTTTGTACACCAACATAGAGTATGTTCATATTGGTTTAATTTCAGAATGGAATGCATATTTCTCAGCTAATATAACTCTGACCTTACTCCTTCCAAGGTAATAACATTGACCTTTTTTTTTCCTATCTGAGATGGCTCCCTCGTCTGTTTGCTCACTGTTTTTGCTTGTTGTTTGCAGTTGTTGCCTGCTCATTTCTGCTTGTTGTCTGCATGTTGCTTTTTTTTTTTTTTTGCTCATTGTCTGTCTGGTTTTTCTTTAGGAGGCACTGGAAACAGAACCCGGGACCTCCCATGCGGGAGGTGGGCACTCAACTGCTCTAGCCACAGCTGTTCCCTGCTCATTTATTTTTGCTTGTTGTCTGCTTGTTGTTTTTGCTCCATGTCTGCACATTGTCTGCTCGTTGTTTCTTTGTCTTCTTTAGGAGGCACTGGTAACTGGACATGGGGCCTCCTATGTGGGAGGCAGGTGCTCAACTGCTTGAGCCATATCCATTCCCATCGACCTTTTTTGATAAAGGACCACATGCACCTCTGTCTGAGTCATTTAGGATGAACAGTACCCTTGTAAAATTTTTTCTTTGATGATCATTTTTCTAATTTTTTTCCTTCTAATCAACATACTTCTCCCTGATTGGAGTGAAAGGAATTAAGCAGTGACCTGGGAGAAGGGCTATTTAAAGTTACCCCGTATCACATTCAGTACAATACATTAAAAAAAAATCCTAGATGCGCAAGAAAGCAGGATTAGTCGAGAGTAGGTTTAACCTATAAACTTGCTAGATATTGACCTCAAATTTGGTACAGAGCTTTTTTACAGCCAAAATGAAGAGGGTAATGCAATTGGCTATAATTGTCACAATACTCACAAAATAGGTATTAATCTATTGTTCAGGAATAGCTCAATTATCTTTATAATTTGACGAGAGATTAATTTTTTCCATAGGTATTTTCATGTCACAGGAGACTTACCTTGAGTTTTATTTTCCTGACTTAAATGGGTGCGTGCGTGTGTGTATGTGTGTGTGTATGTGTGTGTGTGTGTGTGTGTGTGTGTGACCTGGATCATCTCTTTGGTTCTTTCTAGCTCTTTTATGATCTGACATTTTGTTTTATAATTATGATAATTTTTTTGTTTTATAACTTCCCAGATATTATTCAGTAAGACTTGGACTGTGGGCATATTCTTCTGATTCCATCATTTTGTTATGTAGAATTTGGTAGAGCTAAGTATAAGGTACAAAATGAGAAGATCTCTTCTTAAAGTTTAATGCAGGTCTTTGTAAATACTTCTTGTGTTTATTTCCAGGGTCTGAAGCCAGTAAAGGTCTTTTCATGTCAAAATACTACATCCTCAATCATCGTCTATGGGTATATTCACCACTCATGATATAAATGAACTCTTTGGCCCATAGTTGCTATTGCTGAGTTAATGGCTTTTGGTGGGGTAGCTCCATTAGTATTTTTTTAATCACCTTTTAACACCTTGCGTGAAACTAACTCATTCATGTTCAAAGACAAAAATTATATAATGCATAAGTGGCGCCAAATATTTTAATTTGGCATATGGCCAATATTTCTACCTTAGTTTAGAATAGACTTTTTTTTTGTGGGACTTCATTGTCATTTTTGGTAGACATTTGTAAAACTTGGAAATTCCTCGAGGGTGCTCAATCTCATTATCAATTTATTATTCCAAAAGAGCACATGGCAGCTTAGCACAACCTTCTCATGTTACAAAATGTCTAATCAAATATTCAAGATATAGCACCTAAACAGTCCTTTCCTAAGGAGCATTGTACTATTTCTAAATACTTGATGAATTCAATGGAGTTTGTCCTTCAAATTTTAAGGAGTTGTGGATTTACACTCGTTAGAAAGCATTTATTTCCCAGAAATATAAAATCATGCAATTCTATTTCTCCATCTGTCCCTTAAATTTATTGTGCGTGTAAAGAAATGATGTGATACTACCTAGACACCCAGGCATGTCATTTATTCATGTTGTCATGCTGTTTCCTGAGGTCATGTGCATGTTGGGCATCTGTGGCCATCAGTTAGACAAGTTATTACCTCTAGACAGTGAACATATACATCTGAGTAGGGAGCCATATTGATATTTATTTACATGTAATTATTCGTTCACTCAAAACATATTTATTGAGTCTGTACTATGTGCTAAGTACTGGGTTAGGTGCACGAACAAAATGCAGCTGTCCTCAAAAAGTTGAGTCTAGTGATGAGAGAGAGAAGTTAACAGGCAATTACAAAACAATGTGACTATACATTGATATAGTATTTTTAGTATTTTAGAATGTGGGGTTGCTTAAACCCCCTCATTTTCAACTAAGTTTAGGCTGAGATAGGTCATCTATTAAATGATTAGCAGAGCCAGGAATAGAAATGATTCAGTTAAAAAGAGCGTCTCATTTTTTCTTTTCTGAAATACCACCATTGTTCTGATAAATCTGAAACATCTTTAATATTTTAATTTTGTGCTAAACTATATTCCTTGGGCTGGTTGGGGGGGGGGGAAGTCTGTAAAATTCTAGTGGTTTAATTTAATTTTCCTTGGATGAAATTGAAGCTAAAATTGTTAGCCGAAAGACATACATAAGGAGGTATGAAAACCCAGGTGTATTGTTGTTGCTTTTTCCCAAGTTTGTTAAAGATTAGAATTTCATCACTGGAGTCAAAAGCATTGGGGACATGTTGAATTATTTTTTGATTGTATCTTTAAAATTATTCAACAGCTGAGTTTATTTTAGACATTAATCTTTGAGGCTGTCTCAAGAAAATACAAAAATAAAATGTTTTTCAAATAATAAGATCTTGTAACGAGTTCTGAGGGTCACCTTTGTTCAAATATGGCTTGGAAAAGACAGATGAACCTTTGAGCAATTGAACTGTATCTGTTAAAATTGACCAGTTAATATACGTGTCTCCTTTTTCCTATCTCTGGATCTGAGTGATTCATACCAATGCAAATTCTGACCTACCTCTATTATTCCGTTTAAGAAGAGAAAGTATAAAGATATATTAGTGCATGGTGCTGGATCAGTCACTGTCCTGATTTTATCTCTGCCTTTTCCATTCTTTTAAATTAGATTCTTCTCTCTTTCTCTCTCTCTTTTTTTTAAGTTTCATGTTTCTTCATTTTTATTGTGCGACGTCAATTTCTCTACATTTTCAGCTAAGTCAGGCCATAGAATATATCAACTATATTTTTAATGGTACACATGAAATTGCACTATAATATCCTAAAGGCAGAAGACCGATTCTATTAAATTACAAATAAATGTAGAACATTCAGGGATGCTGGAATTACAACAAATGGTATGATGTTTAACATATGGAACAGAATGTTTTCCCAATAGCTAAAAATTGCTTTTATTATCTGAATGTCATAAAGGAGCTTTAAGTTGTGTTTAAAGTAAGCTAATAGAGTGGAACACACATTTGGAGGGGCATATTATATTATAGGCTAACCATATTCTTGGGAGCTTTTCCTCCTTACAGATGTCTTGCTTCTGAGGACTTGCCGGGGCCTATGACCCACGGTCCATCTGAATCAGTGTAATAATGAGTTGCAAAGATCTCAAGGTAACTCTTTTTTGTCCTTTACAGTTTACAACCTGCTTTCATATAATTATGTCATTTCAGTCCTGTTTATGACCACATAACAGGTCTGATTCTTAACACCTTATATGTGGGGTTCTTCAATCTCAGGAGGTCAACTAGGAAGGAAACTAGCCCTACTGAATGCCTACTATGGAGAAATTGTTAAGAGCTTCTTTACAAAGAATATTTGTACATCTTTTTGTTACCAGGTGTTTTGGTCAGCCACAGATGTGCCTTTTGAAATACACCAAAGATTGGTCAGTCTTTATAAAGGGTATTTATTTGGGGTAGAAGCTTACAGTTACCAGGCCACAAAGCATAAATTTCTTCCCATACCAAAGTCCATGTGTTGGAGCAAGATGGCTGCCGAAGTCTCCAGGGTTCAGGCTTCCGGGTTCCTCTGTTCCCGGGGCTGCGTTTCTCTCCAGGCTTAGCTTCTGTTTCCTTCACGAGTTCAGCTGTAGACCATGAGGCTTTCTATGCGTTGCGTCTCTCCACAAGGCCAGCTGTAGACTATTGGGCAAACGGCTCACTCCAGCATCAGAACTTCTTCTCAAATCTGCTTCTCTAAATCTCTGCTCTCAATCTGCTTTTCTCAATCTGCTTTTCTCAATATGCTTTTCTCAATCTGTTTGCTCTGCTGCCTCTTGTCTAGCCTTTTATACTTGAGACCACGCCCACCGAGGGGTGGGGCTCAACGTCTCACTGACGTGGCAGTTAACGCCCTACTCATAACTTAATCATACCCAGATGAACAGATTAGTTTACAAGAATAATCCAATTTATATTTTTGGAATTCATGATTAAATAAAACTCTGAAACCATTACACCAGGTGATTTAAATGTTCTAAACATGAATCTTCCCATCTTAATATCAACCAATCAAATTGGGAAGTGAAGAGAAAAGTGGAAGGAAGAAGATGAAAGAAAGCTCCAGGTACACTGGTAAAGAAAAGTAAAGTAACCCTACTTGTTGATAATATTTATTTTTTCTAACAGAGACCTGGGAATGTCATTGCCTTAAGCCCTCCTTTTCTCCTGCTTATTTTCATAGAGCACAACATTCTGTTTACATATCTGAGCAGATAACCACACCGTAAGGCTCATAGCAAACTGTCACTGTCGATGCCCTGCCTATGAGCTCACCCAGGGGCTACTAACTGGGAGTTCCCTTTTAGGAAGCATCCTGCGTCTCTGCTAGTCCTGGGAACATGTGGGGACAGTACATGGGGCTGGCTGGAAGTGTTGGAGAATTAATACCTCCAAGAGTGACCCTCAACTAAGAAGGTGGTGGATGTGTTTGTCTGGATCCTCCCCGAAGCAGATGCTAAGAGGTAGGGAGGGGGACAGGGAAGGCTGGAATTGCAGTCAGACCACCATGCTAGTCTGAGCCCAAGGGAAATAGAAGAGAAGGTTGGGTGGATGCATCCTACACCACTGTTTAGTCTAAGGGAAGTTCAACAAAGCTCTCAGAGACCTCTTGAAAGTCCACCAAAAAAGGAGTCCCGTGACTCCCGGAAATGGACCACCTTAGTATCCCTGCCACACTCAGTCATTGTCAGGGAGCAGCCTGTGGGAGGCTGGACCTCAGTCAATTATCTCCCTGTAGTAGCTGGTCTGTGAGGTACATTCTCATGGTTTCCACAGTGGATAAACACCCACCTACTATGTCCTTGAGGGCACAGTTCTGAGTGTGTACTACATAGCCCTTTGGTGAGCCCCAAAGTGTTGAGCCCTGGTTGTCCATTGCATTAGCCCACTGTTGTAGACTTTCCTTACTTCTTTGTTTTGCTTCCTTACTTCCTTACCACCTTGCTTCCTGTGATCATCTCCCAAATAAACGACTTGAATGCAAATCATTGTCTCAGGGTTGGCTTTGGGGGAAAATCTAAGACAATGCTTTTCAATTACTTTTCATTACTGAGACTCTGTCTACTTTGAAATTGTAGTCATTTTGCTATGGCTGATTTGGGTAACCATTTTTATACTCAAAATGGGAGTATCAAATCATAAGAAGAGTTGGCTATTATCTATTAGTGAGCCCAAAAGATTTTCTTAACTCCGAGTCCTACCATCTTCCTGGTTTCTCAATTCATGACCCTCTCCCAATGGACCTTAACAAAATGCTTCTTAAAATCTCCACTGAGGGGGCCGGCTGTAGCCCAGTGGATAGGGCGCCGGTACACCACATGGGAGGCCCTGGGTTCGGTTCCCGGGGGCCTCTCCGAACGGGGCAGATGGCCTTGAGGGGACAAGCTGCCATGGGCGGGGCAGAGCCGCCGTGGGCAGGGCAAAAAGCCACCATGGGCAAGGCAAGCCGCCCACGAGCAGAGCAGAGTCGCCTGCGAGTGGGCAAGGCCGCCGCTCACCGGTGAGGTGACTCGGTGCGTCCCCGCAATGGGGGGGAGACAAAGCAGACACAGAAGAACGCAAAAATGAACACAGCAAGAACAAACAGAAAGGGGGGGGGGATATGTGAAAAAAAAAATCTCCACTTAGAATTGTTCTCTCTAATAGTATGGAAAGTGGTTAATTAGAGCCAAAACAACCAAGTCAAAATATCCACTGAGGATTGTGTTTATGCGTGAGAGCCTCATATGGCTCAAGTGTGTTTCGCCTGATGATCTGACCGTGGACCAGGGCAGCAAGAACAGAACCATCTGACTGCCACACCGGGCCCATCCCCTAAGCCCAGAGTTGGTCTGTGCTCCAATTACGGAGGAACAGAATGAGTTTTGATCTTTAAGTCCGGCCTTATCAGGAATCCTCTATCAGAAAAATCATCAGTCAAGCAGTCAGGATAGGGGGTCTAGTCCCTGATTTCTCAGGCTAGGTCCTGAGATATGTTTGCCTTAAAATTCTAGGGCAAGAGGAATGAGTGGCTGCGTGAATATTCACCCATTAGGGGAAGCCATAGGGGGCCGCACAGGCACACCTCAGCTTCTTCTTCTGTTATATCAAGTGAGGCAGAAAGACCTGGCACTCTCTTTTGAGTGCTCCTTTCTTGCATGCTGCTCCCCTTAGTGCTTTCCACAACTGCTACTCTTTTTTTTTTTTAAAGATTTATTTTTTTATTTATTACATATCCCCCCCTTTCTGCTTGTTCTTGCTGTGTTCATCTTTGCATTCTTCTGTGTCTGCTTGTCTCCCCCCGGCTCCAGCAACCCGCCAAGTCAGCTCACCGCGCAGCAGCCTGCCTGCCTGTGGCGGCTTGCCCTGCCCGCGGGGGCTTGCCTTCTCAAGGCGGTCTGCCCGCTCAAGGAGGCCCTGGGAACCGAACTCGGGGCCTCCTATGTGGTAAACCGGCACCCTACCAATTGAGCTACAGCCGGCCCCTCCACAACTGCTACTCTTGGCACAACTGAGTATTGCCCTGTAGAAGCTCTTTAGCCCCTCTCTGAGGTATATGAGTTTCTTACAATTACAATATGGTTGACACAGTTAGTGGCCCTCTTGAGAAGGCCCTAGACCCAATGCTTTTCCATTTATTCTTCCTATTTTGAAGTCTAATTATAGTGAGGGAGGGTAACACTTATGGTATTGCCAACCTTTTTTTTCCCTAAGATTAATGTGTTTATTTACTTTATCCATTTTAATTCCCTTCCTCCACGTTTGTTGTTTTTGTGTCCATTTGCTGGGCAATTCTCTGTGTCTGTTTCCTGCCCTCTCTTCTCATCCTTCTCCTCCTGTCTTCACAGGGATTTGATCCTGGGGACCTCCGATGTGGGAGAGAGGTGTTCTGCCACCTGCGCCACCTCAGTTCCTGGTTTTTCGGTGCATCTCGTCTTGGCTCTCCCCTGTCTCTCTCCTGTTATGTCATCATCTTGCTGGGTGGCTCAGTGAGGCCTGGAAGTGCACACACCTTCTATATATATATATCTTATTTTACTGGGAGGTCCAGGGGATTGAACCCAGGTCCCTCTATATGGCAGAGAGTCGTGCAACCATTTGAGCCACATCTGCCCCCCCAAACTTTTATTATTCAAATAAATACAAGTTCCTATTACCGTTTTTTCATACATACAAATATATTTCAACACCAAAATTCAGGAAGAATGTTATCTTGAGGGCAAAGAACAATTCTTCCCGAAAGAGGACATTTTGTAACTTTATACCAAATTTATATTTTTCTTATTTTTCAATACCAGCGCTGGTCTGAGAACTACTGTTTGGGAACTACTAATATAAAATAACATTAATAATTAACATTTATAGTATGATTACTATGTGCCAGGCACCGTGTTTTTGCTTTATAAGCACTATCTCATTTAATTCTCTCAAGACACTTGAGGTAAGTGCCCTTATTGTTTCCATTTCACAGGTCATTAAACTGAGGCAAGGAGCAGGGATAAGTAGCTTGTTAAAGCTTGTGAAGCCAGCAAAGAGCAAAGCCAGGATTCAAACACCACACCTGCCCTCCAGAGCCTGTGCTTTTAACTCATACTTTACTTCAGTGGCTCTCAAAGTGTCGTCTGGGGACCAGCAACAGCAACATCACATGGGGACTTGCTGAAAATGCAAAATCTTGGGCCTCAGTCCAGACCTACTGAATCATAAATTGGAGGTAGGCCCCAGCAATCTGTGTTTTAACGGGATCTCCAGGGGATTATGATGCACGGTATTCCAAGATATGCATAACACTAAGATACTCTTATTTGTTTTCTAATTATTTTATGTCTATTTGCAAAAAGAATGTATATTCCTTAAGGATGGGACAGAACTCGGCTCTTTAACTTTTATTTCATGTTCTGTAGGACATGTTAATCTGTGGACCTCCATAGAACACTTATTAAGTTGAAAGAAAATGCTACCTTTTGTCTGGGATGGCCTAAGTTCAATTATGTATAAAGATAAGATGCTAGATTAGAGAACTTTTTGAGATTCTTTGCATCTCTAGCACCTTAATATTGTTCCTGTCTCTCATTGTGTGTGTTTGTGATAATCAGGAATCACATGAATATAAAACTAATATAGCATTTTGCTTGCATGTGCGATAATCATTAAAAACACAGCATGAATCATAGCAACATATGGCATTTAAAAATAAGCTCTTCAATTATGCCAGGAGACGCAGAGCTCATTTTGTTTTGCCACAGAGTGTATAATATTGGTAAGTAAAGGTTTGAAAGAAGTGGCTTTCTTTGGAACACATTAGAAATATTTCTTTTTCCTATACACAACATTTGTGTTGTACCTATCTCACTGGTGCAAATCAATTCTCTAAACTACTTTTAAAGAAAAGCCCTCTAGAAATACACAGGATTATCGTTATTAGTGATATTATAGCTTTGAAAACTTGCAATCCTGCAACTGAATTACATTTCATGTGATAGACTCCAGATAGTGCATGTGATTAACGATATGCTTTGGAAATATCAAGTCACACAATTATAAAGGGAATTTGAAGTGGCACGGATATTCTGCAGTTTCTTAACAAAGGTTTAATTGAAGACTTCCTTTGTTTCACTCTCCCAGGATGGCATTATATGACCATCACTAAAAGGAAGAAATTAACAAATTTGATGTTCATTTTTAATTTCTTTGCCAGTAACAATATTCTTACCCATCAGCTTAAGTTCTTAAACAGAGATCCAAAGGGAACTTACTGTTAATACTGCATTCCCAGATATTTTATTGTCTTTTGCCAAATGTAAATGGCAATGTACCTGCAAAATGTTCTTCCCAGCTATAGTTTCTCTAATAAATTTTTTGTGATGGCTGTGTCTAATGGGGTAATGCACTTGGAAAATTATTTTTATTGAAATTGCTGGTCATTTTGGGAAAAATAAATAAAATGAACAATTTTTTCAGGTAACATGTTTGTTTTATTTTCATGTGCTCGACTTGGATGCAACTTACAGAATTAGCTCTGTTGATTCCAAGTTATAGAGTCACTCAACTTGGTTTAAGCCAAAAGGAGGATTTGTTATAAGGCTTCTAAAGTCTTCCCAAGAAAGTGGTCAGCCTCAGGAATGAGGAACTGAAACACATGGGTTCTTACCTTGCCTTTTTTTTATCCTCCAGTCTTTCTGCAGAGTGGCTTTCTCCGATTCCCCTATTGCACATCACCAGGACTAGCCTATATGCTACTTTTGTGTCAATGAGAAATAGGCATCCCTTCCTGAGTGGTCTTTAATTCTGTCCTTCAGAAAATTGTGATAATAAATCTATTTTGTTGCAACAAGACTTTTTACTGCTGAAAAAAGAATCAAAATGAATGGAGAAAATTATTTCTTAATAAAAGCTTTTTGTTTTGAAATACTTTCAAATTTACAGGGCAGTTGCAAAAATAATACAAATTCATACGGAGAACTCTAACCTAACCTGCACCCAGATACCCAGTCCACCAAATTTGAACATTTTGCCACATTTGTCATATTATTCAGTCTTTCACCTATGTATGTATGTATGTATGTATGTATGTATGTATGTATGTATCACCTATCAATATCTATTGTATTAGTCAGGGTTCTCTTGGAAAACAGAATGAACAGGAGATATCTGTCAATAAAATGAGATTTTATAAGAGTCTCTCATGCGACCGTGGGGATGCACAAGTTCAGGTTCTGAAGGCAGGCTGCAAACCCGGGGCTCCGATGAAAGACTGATGAAAGGTCCTTGATAAGTTTCCAGGAAACATTGGCTGTCCAAAGACGAGCTGGGAAATTCTCTCTGATTACTGAAATCACTTCCCTTTTAAGGCAGTCAACTGATTGGATAAAAGCGTCATCCATTCTTGATCCAATCTCCCTGATTGATGCAGATGTAATCAGCCATCCATGCAGTAAACTCACTGGTGACCGCAGTCCATAAATGCTCTTGTATTACAATTAGCCCAGTGCTTGCTGGACCTAACACCTGGACACAATTACCTGGCCAAGTTGACACATTAGCCTAACCATCACAGTCCACCCCTTGTCAACTCGGCCACTTTACACATTACCCTAAACCATACTTAGTCTCTAAGTAAAAACAGTAACAGACAAGCATATATATATATTTCTACCTAACAATGTTCAACTCCCCTGTGTACAACTGGAAACACATTAATTCCCCACGGAATAGGGTGCAAGTCTTTGGGTAATATTCACTCTTAAACTTGACATCCCTAAATATTATGGCATGAAATTAGTTCAGCTTTTCATATGACAGGGGAAAAAGTTGGGGAAGAAAACAAATTTGTTTTGTGTACATATACAATCATACTCATAACAAAACAGGGAAGAAGGGTTCATGACTATTACAGTCTTTGTTTCTGTAACTGGTCACATGGTCGAAGTTTATATTTATCACTACCTTCTTCATTCCATGGTCCTGTTACCTTCAGCAAGCACTTCAGCTGGCCGTGGTTCTTTGCCTTGTGGGGTGACCCAAACTTTCATTCC
>PVKH010012286.1:0-17348 GCA_004027955.1 Chaetophractus vellerosus | reverse complement strand
TGAGAGCTCCCATGTATTTTTTCCTGTCTTACTTGTCCTTTCTAGATGGCACTTTCTCTTCTATAACAGCCCCCAAAATGATATTTGACTTACTTGCTGAGAAGAAAACTATCTCCTTCAGTGGTTGCATGACTCAACTCTTTGTGGAGCATGTCATTGGGGGAGTTGAGATCATCCTGCTCACAGTGATGGCCTATGACCGCTACGTGGCCATCTGCAGGCCCCTGCACTACATGATCACAATGAACCAACGAGTATGTCGTGTCCTGGTGGCCATGTGCTGGGCTGGAGGATTTCTTCACGCTCTGATTCAAATGCTTTTTATGGTGTGGGTACCCTTTTGTGGCCCCAATGTCATTGACCATTTCTTCTGTGATTTTTTTCCTCTACTGAAACTCTCCTGCACTGATACCCACATTCTTGGACTCTTTGTTGCAGCCAACAGTGGGTTCATGTGTATGCTCACTTTTTCTATTCTTATCACCTCCTATGTCCTCATCCTCTGCTCCCTAAGATCCCACAGCTCTGAAGGACAGAGAACGGCTCTCTCCACCTGTGCCTCCCATATTACTGTGATCATCTTATTCTTTGTGCCCTGTATATTTGTGTACCTTCGGCCCATGACCACCTTTCCCATTGATAAAGCAGTGGCCGTGTTTTATACTATGATAACACCCATGTTAAACCCTTTAATCTACACCCTCAGAAATGCAGAGGTGAAAAATGCCATGAGGAAGCTCTGGAGCCAAAGAGTTCTCTTGGGTAACAATTCAGATAAATAGATAAGATGAAACAAAATCCATTCATATTTTAGAAAAATTATGTCTAAGGCAAAAAAAAATGTTTTTACAGTCCGAATATGTGGATTAAGTTCATATTATGCCCTTAATTTCTACAATCTTAAAAGTTTCCTTTTTCATAAATGTGAACAAAATCCATTACAATTAGGAAATTCTTTGTGTATGAAGTTATTCATTAATGTTATTTGATTAATTGACTTGAAATTGTCACAATGTATGGAAAACTCATGGCTTTCTACATTCCATACAAAAATTATATGCAAATCTTCAGGTAATGCTTATGTAACCCAAAACCCAAATATTAAATATATTTAAAAGTTTTATGGTTAGTTTTCATCAAAAATGCATTGTATTAATCCCAACTGCTGATGTAGTGTAGACTAATTTCTCTGGAATATAGGGACCAACCATTATCAATGGGACTGGAGGAAAAAGAGAAAGTCACTAAGGTAGGAGCCATCCCAAACGTAATGCTTTCGTGCTGCACAACCCACAGAGTCCCGATTACATTGTAATCTAGGCCCTGCCCAAATTATTTTCTACATAAAGTCAAGAAGAGATATTATATTATTCCAGGTACAGCCATAGAGCAAACTTGCACATAATGTTCCCAAATAGAATATATATATTGAGCAATTTTTCTTTCAAAAACATCCACACAGAACTTCACCTTCAAAATAGCTTTCATTGAAAGGATTAGAGCTTTAGCTAATAGGAGTAAAAACAGCTGGTACAAAAGAGAGTTTATGATATCTGAGTCATAAAGGCAGAAAGTCTGCACATTCGAATATGAATTGAAAATTCAGACCAATTGCACAGCAACAAAATTGATAATCATTTCAGATGTGGTCACTTTAGTGAAACTCTAAGATAACAGTCCCGGATAAAAGAAGAGGATCCAGATTGTCCAAGCACATATCCTTCCAAATTTTGATATACCATTTCTGTCTTCCTAAGGACTGAATTAACCCCAATTACTCCATTGCCATTACCATATATCATGTTATATATGTTTATATTCAAAAGTTAGTAAACAATTCATTCTGAACTACAGATCACATTTTTTCTATTTTGACCAATCAGCTTACTGATCACCAAATACTTATGTGCTCTAACGATATGTTCAGCCCCCTTCTGTTTAAGAAAGGCCATATGACTTGCTTCCAAAAGTGATGAGAGGTTTAGGAGTCATTGTCCTACTCTCCAGCTTCCATTTTCCCTCCTGCATCAAGCCTAGAAGAAATTCATTATGATGATAGGACTATACAGACAAAGACACCTGTGTTACTGAAAAATGTCCTATGTGAGAACCCAACCCTCAATGAATTTACTTTACAGAAAATAAAATTGTGTATGTTAAGCCACAGAGATATCAGGACTCATTTTTACAGCAACAAAATAGTTTATCCTGATTAATGCATTGATTAGCTTCACCAATACAAAGATTTATAAATATTGTAAAAGGAAACATCTGCTTACATTTGCAATTATCTAGATTTTCAAATCATGTGGAGTGGTTAAATAACAATCATTGCCAATCAGGTTAAATTAAACTTTTTTTGCTTCAAAGTAACAAATCCACTAACTGAAGAATTTAAATAATAATTTTATATATCTTTTTATTTCCCTTTACATGAGATGAAAGGCAATTACAAAAGAAAATTATACAATCATATACTAGATGATGCCAACAACTATGAACTCCTTTAAATCTAGCTGTCCAATGCATCTTTTTTTAAATAGTTTAATTTTTAAATTTTTATTTATTTTTAAATTCCCTCCCCACTCCTCAGATGGCACCCTCGTCTGTTTGCTCTTTGTTTTTGCTCGTTGTCTGCTCATTGTTTTCTTGTTGTTTTTGCTTCGTCTGCTTGTTGTCTGCTCAGTGTCTCCTCATTATCTGCTCATTGTTTGTTTGTTTTCTTTATAAGGCACTGAGAACCAAACCCGGGACCTCCCATGTTGGAGGCAGGCACTCATATGCTTAAGCCATATCCACTCCCTGTCCAGTGCATCTTGAACAAATCTTGCTATCTCCTCTAGAGCTCCTGGTTGGGAGAGTAAGTCTTTTTCAACTGGATACTCCTCCTGGATTATCATTTTAGATTGTCTCAATACCCATGATCAGCAACTAGTAATCTTTGCAGGGTGTCTAGCAAGGTGGGATCAGTGCTGATTAAGCTACCAGATATTTTGTGGCAGTTAGATCTTCGTGGTTTTTGCAATGTAAAGGAAAGCTTTAACCCCAAATATCACACATCCCATAAGCATGATGATTGAGCATGTTCTATCCCCAATACAGTTCCATCGGGGTATCTCGTAACACTTCCCATAAATGGCCATTGTTTATCTCCAGAAGTGAAATATCAGTAAGACTAGGAAGTAAAATCAATCCCATGTCAATCTACCTCGAAGGTATCTTTTGGTTTTATTACTACTTTCTTTAAATGTATTCCCTCTACTTTCTCATATAGTATATTCAAAAATGCAAAATGAAGCTCTACATACTTGGCAGTTAGAAGTCATCTGCTTCCCATTATACAGACAGCTTAGCAACATATCATATTGATTTGTGGCAACACAGAAGCTCCGCTTTTCAATGTTCAATGCCCTGTATGATATTTTCTGGTAGGTATCACAGTCATCTGAAAAATAACACATTATCTATAATCTCTAAACCCAACTAAACCTACAGCTGTCTATGCATAATTATGTCATCAAGGCACTACATCTCTTTGCTCCAAATAGCCAGGTGGAGATTTTAGGTAGAGGTATAAAATCAAGAAGGGTCCAATTCCTCTTCTCTGAAGTAAACAGATGTGCAGGTAATTTTATGAGTCAGTCTTTAATCAGCATCATATCTGAGAAAAAGGGCTGAGATTACCATCTCTTATTCTAAAGGGGAAATGGAAAAGACATCAATGCACTCCGTCTTGATATCATCACCCACATATGAGTGCCTTCTCATTGCTGTAATATCCACTATTTCCACTTATTGCTACTTTTGACTCATAACTTTCACCCCATCATCAGAATTTACATCTCAAACATAATATTTAACCACAAGGCTGGATATAAAAGAAAAATATTAACATTTATCTTGGGCCGGCTGGATAGCCCAGTGGATAGGGCGCTGGCATACCACATGGGAGGCCCCGGGTTCGGTTCCCGGGGACCTCTCCTAGCGGGCAGACCACCTTGAGAATGGCAAGCCGCCATGGGCGGGCCAGAGCCGCCGTGGGCAGGGCAAAAAGCTGCCACGGACAGGGCAAAAGCTGCCACGGGCAGGGCAGGTCGCCCGCGAATGGAGCACAGCCAGCCACCTGCGAACTGAAAGCCGGCCGTGAATGGAAGCAGAAGCCGCCCACAAGCGGGGAAAGCCGCGCCTGCACAGTGACCAGTCTCGGCGCGTTGCCGCAGCCGGGAGGAGGGGAGATATGTAATAAAATAAATATATCTTAAAAAAAAAAAAAACATTTATCTTTTTGGTGATTTGAAACTGCCTGCACCCCATAAAATCCTGTTCTTAAAGTTAATCCATTCCTGTAGGTATAAAGCTATTGTAATATGTGTTCATGAGGTCACTTCAGTTAAGTCATGTCTGAGTATGGGTATTAATCTCACTGGATTCCTTTATAAATAGGATAAATCCAGAGAGAGAGAGAGAGACATAGCTACAGAAGCAAGAAACTGAAAGCAATGAAACTTGGAAAAGAAGGGAAAGACCAGCAGGCACAGCCATGTTCCTTGCCATGTGACAGAGGAGTCTGGAATTTTTGGCAGTCGGTTTTCAGGAAGAAAGCATCACCTGGATGGTGTCTTCATTTTTAGGCCTTTTTCATGGCCTCAAAACTGTAAGTTTGTTAGCTAATAAATTTCCATTGTTAAACATAATAATAATAATAATAAATTCCCATTGTTAAAGCCAATGCATTTCTTGGAATTCCCTTTTAGCAGCCTAGCAAACTAAAGCACACTTCCAGACAAATATCCTATGATTTGATAGGAAAAAAATCTGAGGATTGTTCTTGCAATATGGTGCATGGGCTACATTCATGGTCATCCTTATATGGGATACATGAGGTAAAGTTAGACCCACCCCAAAATACCTTATGAATATCACTGTCCAATTTAATTGCATGAATATATATTGTGTTTGGGGAATCAGTTCCACTGTCCTTAGGTACATGTAAATTTAATCCCATACATGAGCTCACTGGATCAGGCAATGCAAAAGAAACATTCTGTTTGGGGGCAAAGGTACAAAGTTGTGTAATTCCAGAATAATTCACCTCCTCATTTTATCCCAATGATCCTAATAATATTTCCAATGGAGAATCACCTGCAAAATTTCATGAGTTTGGATGTTTGCAAGGACAAGACTCCATATAGCATACTCAGGTAAGGTGTTCTTTTTAAAAGAAGTTCTGCACAACACAAAGGTTACATTAAAAATATAGGGGATTCCCATATGCCCTTCCTACCTCTCCTACAGTTTCCCATATTAACAACATCCTTCACTGAAGCACTGCCACTGACCATGGATTTTGGTTTACATTATAGTTTACACTTTGACCCATGCAATTTTGTAAGTTATGACAAAATATATAACAGCTTGTATCCCACATTGCAATCTCATGCAGGACAATTCCAATGTCTGAATATGACCCCATATTAAACCTATTTTTGCCTCCCCCTAATCTCACAACCTCTGGTGGCCACTGCCTCCACATCAATGATAACAGCTCTTCCATTGCTGAATCACAATAAATCTATAGTAGAATAATAGTAAGTCTACTTTAGTCCATTGTTCAGTACCCAATCTTGAGGATTTGGGGATGGTGATGTCCACTCTGCCTCTAATTGGGGGGGGGGGCGGCAGCAGGGCTTAGATCCCATGGGGCAGGTATATGGAACTATCTTGCTTGCAGTTACACACTATTTCTGTTCCCTGGGGTGGAATCTGTGATCATCATCAACTTCTAGTTGTCCTGCATGAATCAGGTGAACTGGAGAGTAGGTGTTGCAACTTCACTGAGGGTCAAACTGGCACATGGATGGACCAAACATGTAAATCTCTTGGACATACACCTATCAAGTATAGTACTACTTATAAGTTCAAATAAGAGGAGCAGAAGAGCCATGTGTAAGGAAACCATATATAAGTCCAACTCTGTCACACTGGGGAGCAATTTCCCAATACATTTGGTCATCAGTATCAGTATTATCTCACATTTGCTGAAATCAGTCAAATGAATCTTATTATAACCGTATTACACCAAATAACAGTTACATTATTTGTCACATTAAGATCATTACAAAATAAATCCTTTAGAATTGCAATAGTATTTTCTTGGCTTTCCAAAAAAACTGGCCTTTGCACATCTACCAAATTAGATTGGAGTATAACTCAAGGTCCAAGTATTAGTTCATTCTGGATCTGAATTTTGTGGCGACCTAGACATAAGGACTGTTCAAACTGAGAGGCTATATTGATATGGAATCCTTTACTATGCCTACCATTTAAGTAATGACCATCTTCCACCAACCAGTAAATTCCTAGTCAAATTTAATTGATTTCCAGTTCTGACTAACTGCTCTATTGGGTACATCTTGTTTTGGTTGATTGTGGAGCCTTCACAGTTAGGGAGCACCTTAACAATTCACATCTCTTCATGTCTTCCCCTAGGCTATGAGGATCAAATATCTCATAAATCTACTCCTGTGCTTCTCCTGCCATCAGTCAGGCCATTGCCTTTGAACTACCTATGAATCCATTCAAAAAGCATACTTCACAGCTCCTCTTGGATTAATATGCCTGAACTTTTCCAGCTTTGTTTCTTGGTATGCTATATACATATTTTTTAGAATGTTTTATCCATTTCTGTACCACTATCATACTTGTCAAGGTTGTTTGCCATACTTTCACTTACTCCCAAAAAAGAATATCCCTTCTGAGTAGCCAATAATGTCTAATAAGTCATTTTCCTTAGTATGATTCTCCTCAGAAAAGCAAATTTTGCTTGAACTCATAGATCTGTGCCAAAAATTACCAGGACTATTTTACGGTGTTTAGGCCAATGATAATTTACTCAAAAAATATTTTATCTCTGAACATATATTGCTCAAGGAAAGTTCAAGTACCTATTTTGGACAACAAAAATTGAATTGAATTTCCCATAAAATGTCATGTTGGTAATGTTCACCTCAATGTGTATTTATTTCGAGTGTGCCAAAGAGCTTTCCATAGGCACCCCAAGCAGACATTGGAGCTAAATGCTTAAAACCACTAAAATCATTTCTTTAATGAGTTTGGTTTCTCATTCCATGTATTTTTTACTTTGGTTATTGAATTCAATTTCTAAAACATATATGAATAATCAGCACAAAATAGCATGACAAGACAGGCATGCAGCAGATAGTTTATATACATAGAATCTGTGTCCCTTTCTCAATGGACCATCTCCTGGGTTAATAATTGCACACTGACCTGGGACTTTAAGTGTCGAATAAAGTATTTTATATATCCAGGAGACAGTATTTGCCACATATTCCTTCCTAAAAGAGATCTTTTGAAATGGAAGCAAACTGTAAAATGAAAACCTAAAAGACAATGAAATTTTAGAATTTTTCCAAGTCTTCACGCACACATTCTTGTTAAACTCATTGTTATACAACCCATACATGAATCCAGAAAGTATGCATCTTAAATTCAAGAGGGCCAATCCTGCACTTTCAGCTGCAAAAGAATGAAGGAGGAGGCTTCAGTAGGATAAGAGTTTTACTCTTAAGGATGTCTATAAGTATAGCTATAATAATATTTTTCTCTAGCTCTTACTCTCGCATGGGGTACCAAAGTAATATCATCTATTTCTATTATGTTATTCATTTATTGGCTCCTTTTATCAGCTCCTTTTGCCATGTGAATTAATATTCACCCAGACCCTTCACTGGGTTCCTTTTATCTGTCCATCATCTAATGACCATTTTCCAACCTATATTGCCAATCCATCTGCTACAGCTCAGGGATAGGCAAAATTTACACCCTATCAATATTGCTATCATCCAATTCCTCTGGTGCCATGTGGAATATTGCTCTTAATTCAGCCATTTGAATGGAATATTTCTTCCCTCTGTAGACCACTGGTTGCTCTGCTGCTACTTTCCAAATTGCATGCTGACCCTGTACTCATGAACTATTCTCTGTAAGCCAAAATGCTTATTAGACATACTCCAATAAGTGATCATGTAGAGGTATCCATTCAACTAAGGGTTAGGTAGCTCTTCAGGGAAAATTAAAGTAGACCACAGATGAACTGCCACCACCTATTTGACTATGCAGTGGATTCCCCATTTCAGATATACTTGATTTATCATATCCTTTTAATAAGAGAATATTCTACTGTTCATTTCGCTACCTGCTGGAATGATTATGATATAAACCAGGATATATTGGTACATCCAGACTCAAAATAATATTATGCCCTTCGGTAATAAAAGCAGTTTCACAGAAAATCTAATAATAAGTTAGTAAGGCCTTTTCAAATGGTGAATACTTTTTTAGCTGCAACAGTCTAAAGTTCCCCACCCAAAGTCCAATGGTCTCCACTGGGGACAAATACAGCCACCCTTGCAGAGAGCATTGTTCAGAAAAGAAAAAGGTTTCCTCACGAATATATTTTTAAGAACAGAGAAGTATCCAGGGGACTTCTAGCAGATTTTCTTTCTTATCCAATGGGCTAGAAATGTATCTCTTGCCTATCCCTAGATTGGTCACTGTAAAGGAGAATAATACAACAATAATTATTTAAAATTAATCCTAATTCATATATGGAGCCTGAGGATGGACCCAAATTTATACAAGTCCTTGCCCACCTGATTATGTAACATTATTGAATTCTATTAGGGACCATAAAGATGGGAAATTACTCTCCATAAAAAGTCTGTACAAATTATCCACCTTCCACCTGGCTCTCCTATACTTTTGTCTTTCCTCTTCTCTCCTCTTCTCTCCCCACCTCTCTTCTGTTTCTTCCAATCTTTCTCCTCCTCCTCCTCTTTTTCTTCTTCTTCTTCTTTTTCCTCTTCTTCCTCTTCTTCTTCATCCTTCCTCTCCTCTCCCACATACTCTCTCATTCCTTAAGTTTTATATTCCATGGGCATTTAAATACGATAGTTTCTCCCATCTTTCTCCCTTGTGAGTATATGTGAGCATCAGATGACATATTACACTTAGCAGGGTGATTGCTACATAGAAAGTGGTCATTATTCGTTAGTTCTCTTTCTATTCACATTGCCTCTATCTCCTAACAACCTTCTCAGAGAATTTCAACTTCACTGTTGGATATATAATTGAAGAGATCAAACAATCACGGAAAGATTTCATAATTATAATGACTTCTGACTCAGTAGTCCCTTGTGAAAAACTGAGTATTTTTAATTTCTGTATTTGCTCCAAATCCTTACAAACATAAGAGAAAATAATACAAGCTACATATAAGAGTTCAGATCATTTGTGCCAGAAACCTGGGTATCACGTATGAACTATGTATGCTTTTAGCTACAGAAGATGAAAACACACAATGAGTTTCCACTATGCCAGGCATCATTATAAGCACAGTTGTCACTAATAACTCCATACAGTCCTGTAAATTAGGTATTGTAATCACTTCTTTGTACATATGGGAAACAGTGGCATAAAGAGGATGAGAAACTGCCCAAGGTCACATAGTTAGTGAATAGAAGTGACATCATTAGGAGGCAAGGATTGTTGAAATCCAAAGCTCTTGCTTTTAGGAATGACTCAGATTTTTAATATTAGACAGCAGTCTGTCTAACCTGCATGTGTCTCTCACAGGGCATTAATAGTAGAATAGTAGTTTTGCTTTGTTCTAGATCTGTTCACTTGCCTAGTCCTCTCTATAACTCTTTGAGATGGATATTGTTAAGACTGTTTTATAGGATCTGGACATTCTGTGCCTTATGTCCTGACCCCAAGATCACATTCAAACCACAAGCCATAGAGAAGCTGCTAATCCAGCCCAGCTGGGTCTCATACCCACTGGGTCACAGATGCTACAGCCACAAAAATAGAGAACAACATGAATGGGGTTAGTTGCCACCTTAGCTGAAGCTGGTAAGTCTAATCTCTGGGAATTGGAAGTCATAGCACGCTTAACTACTTGTAGTTAAGTATTGTCCATTTTAATATTTCCCTGCAATCAAATTTGAAAATGTTGAAAAGGACAGTCTCTAAGGATACCTGAGCCTGGAACACTACATAATAACCAGCCACAATTAACAGGTGCTGGTGGTTCTGAATTTCCAAACCAGGTGGATCCAAGATTCCCAAAACCAAAGGCTTTCTTAGGAAAACTCTTAAAAGGGCTGAAATCAGCAGCAAATGAAAGTTTATACTCTAGAGCAACTTTCATTTCCTGCTAATATCATGGCACTGGCAATCCCTAGGTTTTCTCCCTTAACATACATTTCTATTTTCAGGGCTTTAATTCAGGTTAGAACTCATCTCAAGTGTCTTTTATAGGATGCATCATATAGTCACTAAAAAGCAAACTGGCAAATGTGCAGGCAGGAGGCTTATGGAGAAATGTCCTCCAATGGTTAGTTTTTTCCCCATCAATTTCTATTGAAGCCTAAAGCTTTGGATATTTTCTGTCTAAAGAAATTCATTTTCTGAGCTGGGATGCTTGTGACTCACATTCACAGGATGGTGTGAGTCTATAGAGCAAAAATAAACTCGGTACACAAACTCATTTACTTAGGAATTTCCCTAAGCAATCATGTCTTTGTCACTAATTAAGAGAAAGAAGTATTAAACTTAAGGAAAAAAAATGGGTGAACTTGCAAAGCAGTAGTTAAGGATGGGTCCGTGATTACAAACTTCATGCAAGGTGTTCTCTACAAATATGATACCTTGACATAGAGTGAGCCTGTTTCTTCCCCAAACTCATTCAGAGAGGTGGGTACAACCAGTGACTCTTTTATTGGTATTTTTCCCTAAGGGTTGCACTCGGATCTTCAGTTTACAGGTAATTTGGATTTCATTGTGGCTTTCTATGGTCACACAACTTTATAAACACTGACCAGCATAATCAGTGTACTCATAAAGGCAGTACTGAGATATTATGGAACCAGACCTTATGTAGAAAAGTAAAGCCTTTACTAAATTATTTTACTGATAATAAAGGCAATATTTTAGCTTTATAAAAAGAAAACCTAGGATCAGAAAATTGATTTTTAAAAGAACAATCTTTTGTGTATTTTTTAAAACTTGTATGTATATAATAGCTATGCCATTTATATTTTGCATTTTTCCATTCATTTGTATGCTTAGTGTCATGTTATTTTGTTCCATTGCCAGGAAATTCTACCTAGGGCTTAATCTCATCTGTCTCTGATGAGTTTCTCTTATTTGGGTAAGATTACCCTCAAGCAACTACGTTGAAAACAGCCAAGCCCTGCATAAGTGAGTAACTGGATCCCCAAGGCCTTTTCTTGCTCAAAGATAGTTTCTAATGCTGGATATTTTGTGGATGGGGAAGAGACTATCCCCGACCCTCATCATCTCCTTAAGACTAGGAAAAGCCTAAACAAAATATAACAAGAGGATCACAGCAACCCAGGTGATACCTAGCAAACCTGTTTACTAAATCCTCTCAGTTAACAGGTCACAGTCACAGGGTTAAACAATCAGGGCCTGATTTTTATTTAACAGTGAATAATACTTCAAATACTTTTAGATGATATAAGAAAAATCTTACATATTTCCACATCATTATTGATGATCTTCATTTCAATCTATAAATCCATATTTCCATACACGATCACATCCTCTCTGCCTGAACTACTTTTTTAATGTATCTTGTTCTGCAAGTCTGCTGTTCATAAATTCTCTCAGCTTTGTATGCAGGAAAAAATCTTTGTCTTCCATTTTTTTTAAAGATCATCTTGTTGTATAGGTATTATTGCTTGACAAATTTTACTTCAGGTAATTTTTCTTTCAGTGGTGCTCCATGGTCTCCTTGCTTGCATTAGTTCTGATATGAAGAATAATGTCATTCTTATCTTCTTCTCCTGTACAACCATATATTTTGCAACCTAACACTTTGCAGAGGAGGACACTGAGGCACAGAGAAGTGGAGTAATTTGCACAGAAGAAACATATTGGCCTTAACCACAGATTGGTGATAACCAGCAGAGTTTTTTAGTAAGGGTGTCTGCCATGCAAATATTTCTCTCAATTTAATTATGAAAATACATTCCAAGCATGTTTATGCAAATTGCACTAGCTTGATGATTTCACATGCTATCTTTTGGTATTCCTCCCAATAACCTTATTTCTTTAAGGCCCTTTGAAGGCCCTGGTAAGTGAATGGACATCTGTAGAGCCATCTTCAGTAAATAAGAGAGCTGGGAACCTTATGCAGGCTCATGTCTTTGTAAATAATCCTTTAAGATTCCAGCATGGCACATTCATGTGGAGGATCTCCCTGTTCCTAAGTCTAAACTTCTGCTTAGAATTTCCTTCTATCCTGCAGCCATCAAGACATTTTTTTGAAAAAAGTTGTCTAGCTTAGGCTTCGGTAGGTCACCAGGATAAGTGTCAATATTAGGATAATAATTTAGGAGATGTTCTTTACTCCAATTCCTCTTTCCTTTTGATTTACTGCACATCAGATCTGCCTGAGGAGTAAGCTGAGCCTGCCCTTAACGGGAGAACCAAAGCTCCAAAACAATTCAGAGCTGGCTGATCAGCACTTCCTCTCCCATCACATCGAGTGTATAAGTCACATCACAATAACAGGGTCTGTTGAGGTACAATAACATAATGATAAGAGCTCAGAACTAGAATCTGCACATAAGGCCAAGTGCTACTAATTTTTATATTTTAACTGTGGCCAAATTTCTTCATATATAAAATGGGAACAATAAGATATTGATTATATAAGACGCAGATGAGATATCATACTTAAAAATTAACTGATGCATAAAAATGCTCATTATTTGTTAATTCTCATGGCATTCACATTTCCTTTATCTCCTCCAACTTTTTCAGGGAATCTCAACACCACTGTCAAAATTTTAGTGGAAAGCTCAAATTTGCATAAAAATTTTCAGAATAATAAGGACTCGTGAATATCTATTAATAACGTCATATTTGGGACTTTCTTTTCTGCTAATTTACACATTGTCCCATAATCGAACCAAATCTAAGAGAAGTAAAAACCAGCTACATAAATGAGTTGAAAACTTATTGCCTGAACCTGGGTATGGTCACACCATGACCTCTCTTGACCCATACAGAAGACGGCAAGAGACAACAAAGAGTTTACGCTATGCCAGGCACCATTCTACATGTTCCATCATCTCGTATAATCCCACCACAGTCTTGTGAGATATTTTCCTCCTAATCCCCTTTGTTCAGATGGGGGGTACAATGCAAAAAAGAAGCTGAGAAACTTTCCAGGGTCACATAAGAAGTAGAAGAGCCAACCCCAGGAGGTGCTGTTCCTTATACTCCAAAGCACTTCCTCTTATGCAAATCACAATTTTAATACTAAACCGCAGGTCCTCTAGCATTGTACGTGTCTATTCTATCCTCAGGGGATCAACAATAGAATAGCATGTGTCACTGACATAGATGTTTTCACATTTTATCCTGCTTAAAGTACCTATCAGGTATTATTAGAGATGTATTATATGCTCTGATAAACTCGTGCACCCATTCCCACATGACTAGAACATTCTGTACCCTATAGCCCAGATTCTGAGATCGCTTCCCAATCACAGACATAAGATGCTCTAATTTGACCTGCTCTCTGCCCACTCTTGATCACAGATGCTACAGCCACAAGAGAAAACAGGATGAGCTGCTTTGGCTGCCATCTTGGCTGAAGCTGCTAATTCCAACCCTCTGGGAACTGAAAGTTCAGAGTATCTTTAACTCTTACTTTTGCCTGAGCAATATTCATTTAAATATTTACCTGTAGTCACATATGACATTGATAATAAGAACAGACTCTGGGGAATCCTGAGCTTGGAACACCACATAAACATATGCAGCCACAATTTACAGATGCTGTTTGTTGTTTCCAAATTGCCAGCCCCTTTGCACCCAGACTCTGGGGAATCAAAACAACCATCTCCAGTCTTAGTACAGGATATCTAAAGAACGGTGTTCAAAGACCTGACATCAAATCTTGCTACTCCAGGGCAACTTACATTTGTTGCTGAGTTCATGGTACTTGTAATCCCTAATTATTCAGCTGTAATGTAATTTCCTGCATCTAGGAGTTTAAATCAGGTTAGAGCAAAGCTCAAAAGACTTTCAAAATATACGCTATCTGGTCACCAAGAAATCAAGACTGGCTAATGTGCAGCAGGGAGGTTTGGGAGGAGATGCCCTTCATTGGTTAAGTTTTTTCCCATCAAGTTCTTTTGAAACCTAAAGTTCTGGATGTTCTGAATAAAGAAATTTTTGCCTAACTGGGATGCTTGTGGCCCCCATTCACAGGCTGGTATAAACCTATACAGCAAAGATAAACACACCACACAACTAAGATTTAGTCAGCAGTCTCCCTTAGCAATCATTTTCAAGTCACTAATTGAAGGAAAAGAACAGTACACTTAAGGTAACAATGGTGGAACTTGCAAAGCAATAGTGGTGATGGGACCATGAATGCTCTCCACAAACTATTCTCCACAAATAAGATGACTTTTCGTGGAATGAACTTGTTATTTCTTCCCCAAATGCATTCCGAGAGGTAGGTACTGCTTTATTAGTATATTTCTTTCAAAGTGATACTAGTTTTCAATGTACAGGTAAGTTATGTTTAAACATGTGTTTATCACTGATTTTTATGACATATGACCACCATACACTGTCTACTCTGGATAGCAGTCACTTGAGATATCGTTGACCTTGATCTGAAATAAGAACTTAAAACTTCTTGTATTAAATTATTCTACTACTTATAAAAGCTAAATATTCTCTTTATAAAAATGGGATAAAAAATCATTGATATAAGGTAAAAATTACCCTTAACTCCATAAATAAGAAAAGCACTATTAGTCTTTAGTGTATGGTTTTTCCTATGTACAAATGTCTTTTTAGACAATTGGGTTTGTAACACATAGCCATATTATAACTTGCTTTATCTACTCTATTATATTGAAAGCAACTTTCCCCATCATTAATCTTCTTACAAATATCTTTAATGCCCACCTGATCTTTCATAACTACACATCATAAATCATTTATCTGTACCCCATTAAATAGACATTTGGGTTGCCTTCTCTTTTTCACTACTATTTTTTAAAATTGTGAAATACAACCTGTATGCATAATTTTGGCTATATTTTTTACTAAAATACATATTAAGAGTAAGGAACACTGAAAATGTTATACCAACAAAGTGCTGGATAATATAAGTCTTATAAATCTTTTCTAACTTACCAATAAAATATTTCACATTTATTGAATTACATTTGTTTGGTGACATATGAAATACAGTATTTTGTAGATGCCTAATTTTTTATTGAGATTTACCTTTTCATTAAATTTTCCCTTTTTTGTAAAGCTGTGAATAAAGTTATTTCTTTGTTTTTAAAGCAATTTCTATAATAATGGTTGTGAGTCACACTTGTTCCAATTATTTTTTCCAGTGTGTTCCATGACTTCAAGTAGTTAAAGCCATCATTTTTTACATTTATGCCATGGTTTTTTTAGCATGTTCTTCTAAATTGAGAGATCAGATCCACATATTTCTCAGTTTTTTTTCTTTTTGAGTAGACTTAAGGTTTAACATTTTAATGCATATCACACTTTTTACTATATATCTTTTCTGAGGATTGGCATGAAAAGATTTATCTTTTTTTGAAAAAATGCCTATCATTAACTGAAAATCCTTTGTTACCCCCACTGAACTACTCCTAACATTATTGTAAGTAATTTTAAATTGAGATCTTTTGTTGAATTGACTATACTCACTTCTTATTGAACTTATCTGTGTTCATCACTTTTATTAATATTTTTAAAACCCATAGGCATTTGAATTATCTATCTTCTAGTGCATGTTTATCTATTTTACTGATCTGTGGTTCAAAGTCTTTTCCTAATATAATTGGTTGTTTCTCTAACGTCTTGAGTTGGACATTTAATTCATTTATTTTCTCTCTCAGTTCATTTATTTTCTCTCATAATGTTAAAAAAGCAAATATTTCAAGGATAAAAATATTGATTGGTGGTTTTCTGATTTTTGTTCTTTTACTAATAATTTGAAAGTATGTAGAAAACTATATTTTTAGTTTTAGGCTACAAATTCTAACATAACTAATAATGATATTCTTCATTTCTTCTATGCCCTTTGTTATTTTTATTATTTATTTATTTTAATAAAATTTGGGTTCAGTAAAACTCAACTCCATGAATGCATCACTTGGCCACAAGTCACTGAAAAGAGAAACAAAATATTCTGTCTATTCCTAAGAATATGTGTGTTGTATAAATTGTTGTTTTTCCCTTGCCCCAGATATATCTGTTTTCTAAACAGATCAAGAAAATGTTTCATAAGTCCCTTAAATTGAGTTTGATTTACAAAAGGCCCCTAAAATCAAAATATACAGAAGTCCCCCCCAAAAAAAGAATTCTAGAGTTTCAAATAAATTTGGAGATTATTTCATTGCATCATTCTGCCTGTTTTAATCTACACATGATAAACTTCTTCCAACTTATTCGATAAAGTACCTATGATATTTTTATGCAAGTCTGTTTTGGTGTAGCAAGAATTTCCAAAACTAACCACCAGGGTGAATCTTGCTGCAACCTCAAAAAAAGTTCACTCAGTTCATTTGATTCTGAAATATAACTACATCATCACTAATTTCAAATTGAAATCACTTGATGTTTTACATTCAACTTGTAAGAAGTTTTAAATATCATAGAAAACAAACTCTTCAACTTAGCCTCATCAGCATAAGTGACTAGAGAAGAGACACAGGAGAATAGGCTCTCATGAATTCTGTTCCCCAATACACGTTCTTTTCTATACCTGTTTTCCAGGGGAGCTCATATAATAGCAGAGACAGGGAAAAGATTCACCATGTGTGATTGCAAGAAAGGTACCTGCCATGAAAAACGAGTAAAACCTTGTGTGTATGTGTGTGCGAGTGTGTGTGTCTAGTTATGAGTTTGTGTGTGCCTGTAGAAGATGGCTATGTGCTCAAAATGTCACCAAAAATATGGGCCAACCTTTTTTTAAACATATCAATTTTATTGATACTTATTAATGAAGCTTAAATCCATCAAAACTGCACAATCAATGGTATTCGGTATAAGCACATAGTTGTGCCTTCATCGCATAAATCATTTTAGAGCATTTTCATAATTCCAATAATAATAATGATAATAATAAACAAAAGAACTCCTAGGTCTTAATCTCTCTATGCTTAGCTTGCCAAATATTGCTGCTATTGTTTCTATCTATCTAGTTTATTTGTATTTATATTTTGTGAAAAGTCTTATATATG
>PVKH010012285.1:0-11929 GCA_004027955.1 Chaetophractus vellerosus | reverse complement strand
CGGCAGGATCTCATTGACTGCCACAGTAAATATTGCCTCAAATAGCAGGACTCCCGAGGGCTCTGGAGACATCCAGACCCTAAGGGCAGGGCAGACAGCTCAGGAGTTTGGTGCCCTGCCAGTGGGTCCTACTTTGGAATTTATGCTCCCCAGTGTGACAGAGTTGGACTCAGTCATGGTTTCCCTACACATGGCTCTTCTGCCCCTTCTATTTGAACCTTTAGTTAGTACTAGAGTTGATAGGTGTATGCCCAAGAGACTTAAATCTTTGGGCTGTCCATGCGCCAGTTGGGCCCTGAATCTCAACAGCGTTTCAACACCTACTCTCCAGTTCATTGAACACCCCCAGGACAACTAACAAGGAGATGATGACGGACAACAACCGTCCCAAGGAACAGAACGAGTCTACAACTGCAAGCAAGATAGTCCTATCCATCTGCCCCATGAGATCTAAGCCCCCTCCCCATTAGAGGCAGAGTGGGCATTACCATCCCAGAATCCTCAGGATTGGGGAATGAACGATGGACTAGAGTTATTCTACTATAAACTTATTGTGATTCTAGCAATGGAAGAACTTATATAGATGATGTAGAGGTAGTGGCCACCAGAGGTTCAGAGGAGAGGGAGGTGGAAAAATAGGTGTAATATGGGGGCATTTTCGGGACCTGGGAATTGTCCTGAATGACATTGCAATGACAGATACAGGCCATTATATATCTTGTCATAACTTACAAAATTGTGCAGGAGAGAGTGTAAACTACAATGTAAACTATGAGCCATCCTGAGTGGCAATGCTCCAAAATGTGTTCATCAATTGTAACAAATGTACCACACTAATGAAAGATGTCGTTAATGTGGGAAAATGTGCGAGGGGTAGGGAGTGGGGCATGTGTGAATCTCCCATATTTTTTATGTAACATTTATGTAATCTAAGTATCTTTAAAAAATAAAAAAGTATATTAAATTTATATATATATATGTATATATATATATATATATAAGTCAAAGAACATGGAGGGAAATATATAGAGATCTGACCATATAAAAATCAGACACTTCTGTGTGTCAAAATACAATGAACAAAAATAAAAGAGAAATCATAAAAAAAATTCATGGTCCTTTGGAGGAGACATGCATGTAAACCAACAGTTGAAAAGCAGAGGGCATTGACTGCGATGGGTAAAGTGCAGGGGTGTTTAGAGCACAGAACAGTTCTAACGTGGAGCCTGACACTGCAAGTCACCTCTCTTCTACGCAACATAGTTTCTTCATCTGTAAAATTAGAATAAAACTGCCTTCTCTCACCCACTGGGGGCAAAACCGCAGAATGAATGTGGAGGCACTTTGTAACTCTAAAGAGCAATAATCTATAGCTAGTGACTGCAAGGGGAACGGGGCAACAGGGAAGTGGGTTCTCCTGTTACAGCTGTCCTGTGCCAGGGGGGCGTAACCAGATGTCTAGAGCTCAGAGCTGGTCCTAGCTGTTTCACAACTTCCAAAATGTGAAGAGCAAGACTAAGGAAAGGAGGGTAGAGCAGCCTTGTGCTTCTGCTTGGCAGGTGAACTGGCTCCAACCAGGAAGATTAGAAAGTGGGGTCTCTCCAGGAAGGCTGATCCCAGCTTCTCTCCCTGCTGGTCTCCTACACTATTTATTTTTATTTTTTGGGCAAGGAAGTAAAGAGTTTATTAAGAAACAAGAAAATGAGAAAAGTACACGATCTGAGGCATGGACTGTGGGCATGTTGCAGAATGAGAGGTGCCTGGTCTCCTACTCTAGTATCTCAGAATGGGGTTCTTCTCTGAGTCTAACCTCCATCCTTCATGCTTTAAATGTATGATCATTTCCATATTTTGTTGGAGGAGAAAACAAAATGACAAGCCTTCTCCAATATCTTTTCATTCAACCCTTTCGAGAAAACAGGCGTTGGAGTGGGAGGGTATATCAGAAATGTCCAGTGTGCTCACTGCCAATCCATCCACTCACAGATTGTCCATTCTGCTTGTCACCTGCACCTTGTCTCTCAAGCTGGCAGTACAGGACAGTGGCTCCAGTAACATTTGCCTGTATTTGAGACCTGGTCAAGTGACTTTAGTGCTGGTGTCCTGGTCTGGAAAATGGGGATGGCCATAGTTCCCAGTCCACAAGGTTATACATATTAAATGAGATAATCCATATAAAAATGGCATAGGGACTACCTTCTAGTATGTTCTCAGCAAACATTAGTTGCTATTTTAATTAATTTATTTAAAACACCTTCTGATTACTCATAAAGAGCCAGATCTTGGGTGAGGAGCTAGGGATAGGAAGAGGACATTCAAGTCCCAGGTTTCATATGAGGGGAGCGCTGTGGGTCACGTGCCTGCACCATCTCTTCTCTTGCCCTTTGCCCTCAGTGATGATGCTCCAGCTTCCTCCACCCTGCAGAGAAGCCACCTGGCCCCATCAAGCTGCCACTGCACCCCTAGCTGATACCTCCTCTTAGATTCCCTGACTCTTTGCTGCACTCTGCTGGCAGGGGACATGCCAATTGCCTATATTTATATGAACTCGTTCTTTCTAATATTAGGAACATTTCTCTCATGAATAACATTTTAGGGTATAGAAGACGTGACAGAAAGCGAGTTAACCATTCAGGGTGTGTATGTGAGAAGAGAGAAGTATTAAGGACACAATTTTGGTAAATACCAATAATAAGAATGGGCACAGGAAATAGAATCAGAAAGGTAGAAAGAGAAGAGGAGTGGTGTCGTGGAGAAAGAGTGCCCAAGTTGTAAGGGAGGCGTGGTCATTGCATCAAATGCCAACAAGCCTGGGAAGATGAGGCCTGGGAATGGCTATTGGATTTGGCACCAGGAGGTTGCAGATTCAGTAGCTCTGGCGGGAAGCCGGGGGCTGCCTCCCCTGGGTTCAGGACTGGATGGGAGGTGACAAGACAGAGATAGTGACTACAGGCTCTTCTTTCAAAGAACCAGATTTCTACGAGAAGAAGAGAAGGGGAATATAGACTCCAGAAGGGTTTTGTTTCTTTTTAAAGATGAGGGAGAGCTGAGCATTTTATAGGTACCATGGTAGACGACACTACAACACCCTCTACCCCATTTTTTCCTGAGACGAGAGGTAACAAGGTTAAGGTGGCCTACATGGATTCATTTCTCAGCTGGGCTGATTTTGTGACTGAGAGCTTCAGTTTTATCAATGGCTTTAGGCAAGGTCATTGACCAAGAAAGGGAGCTTAGATGTGATGGGCTGCTTGAGGGGTGTGTGAAGATTTACAGTCATCTCTGAGGACGGGGAGAGGAAGCTGGCCAGGGACAAGTAACATAATTATTGGCATCACTGAGGAGGGTCCAGCTGTGGCTGGACATGGCACCTCTGGAGTGGTGACAGTCAACAGCACTCAAACCTTTGGTCACCATTCACTGCCTCCTTGTCCTACCTACACACTTCCAACTTAATCTTCTACAGCATGGCTTTAGCTCTCACTGGGTAATGGGATTTGCCTTCCCAAAGGTCTCCTATAGCCTCTTTTGCAGTCTGAGGTAATAGAAATACACTTGGGTTTGAATCCCTACTTTACTTCTTACTAGTTATAGGAAGGTGGATAGGTTGGCTTCTCTGAGCCTCAGTGACCTCATCATTAAAACAAGGACAGTAATGCCTACCTCCTAGGGTCCTTTGAGGAATAAATGTTATGACATATGTAAAGCCTCTTGTCCAAAGCATGGCACATATGCTTGTTAAACAGTAGTTCTCCCTGCCCCCCCAAAACAAAAAGCAAACAAAGAAAAACAGTTCCTTTTCTTTTCCCATCCCCAATTTTCCCAAATCCCATATTTTTTTTCCTCATCTTGCCTCATCTTCCACCTTTTTGGAATAATCTAAAATATTTTTTGCAAGTTGATTGGCACCCAGAACATATGTCCCCATAGAAAGTGTTGTGAATAGTGTGAAACTATATTATTCGGCCTTCCTGGTTGCAGAAGGACAATAGGTGTGCTAAAGGGAACATTCATGTACTTGACTATAATATGTTTGTCCCATTTTGTAATCCAGAGACATGAAATGGGCTGGAACTTGTGAATGAGGTGAAAGGAATTCTGAATGGCTTTCAGGTTCAACAAGTTTGAGGGAATGTCTCAAAGACTCATACTTTTATAGAAGCGATTACCAGATAGTTACAATCTATTATCCACCTTCTGGAACAGACATACTCACTTAACCAGTGTGACAGTTTGAAGCTTAGTGGACCCTGGAAAATCGTGTCTTTAGAACTAATCCATTCCTGTGGGTGTGAACCTATTGTAGGTGGGATCTTTTAATTAGTTTACTTCAGTTAAAGTTCTTTTGATTAGATTACTTCAGTAATTTAAGACCCTGGGGTGGGTCTTAATCCTCTTACTGGAGTCCTTTATTTTGCTGTTCTTTTCTAGTTCCTCCAGTTGTGCAGTTAATTGTCTTCAAAGTTAGCTCTTTCTTCAATTTAATGTAAGCACTGGGGGCTATAAATTTCCCTCTCTGTACTGCCTTCACTGTATCTCATAAGTTTTGAAATGTCGTTTTCTTGTTTTATTCATCTCAAGATATTTGCTGATTTTTCTTGCAATTTCTTTTAATCCACAGATTATTTAAGAATGCATTGTTGAATCTGCATATATTTGTGAATTTCCCCTTTTCTGTCTATTATTGACTTCCAGCTTCATTCTATTATGATTAGAGAAAGTGCTTTGTATAATTTCCATCTTTTCTTAAGGGAGTCTCCTCTAAATTTAGACGAATTTTCTATTACACAATCCAGAGGAGATATAGCTGGCACATCCTGAGAGTTGCCCATGGCTAGGCAACACCAACAGAAGTTACAAAGACAGAACAAAAGAATAGGAGCTCCTCAAAATCAAAAGCTTCCCCAACTTCAAAACACAAAATGCAAATATACAAAGACAACAGGAGAACCCCAAATCTGAGATCATGGATAATGCAACTCAAACCCACCAGATCTGTATTCACAAGCTCAGATCAATTTCAAATTCAACAGTGCCCTTGGCATGAACAGACCAACAAAGCTAACCCAACAGTCTCCTCTGAACAAACAGACTAATAAAGTGAAAGTAAGCAAAGATCAGAACAGAAGAGAGAATTTCATGCACTTACCTAGCATAGGGAAAGACCCAGATTCAGAATCACCTTCACAGGAAGTGCCCAGCGTCTGTTCATGGTAGAAACCTCTCCCAGAACCTCCACCCTCGGTCCTCTGGGGGAATCCCCAGGCAGCTGCTAGACACAGAGCTGAGGGGTCCAGGGAAACCCCACAGCTGAGAAGACAGATAGGGGCTGCTCTGGGGGCTGCATTCCAGAGCAGCATGGGTCCTGCCGCGGTCAAAAACTTGTTACCCTAATGAGAGCTATTTCCGATAGACAGGCCTGCCTGAACTCGTGCTACAAAGGACAAACATCTTTTAGTGAGAAGGTGATTTATTGCATGTGCACAAGCAAGGAACTGGGGGAATCTTCCTCAAACCAGCTCAAAGTGAGAATGGGCACTAGGGTTTTAAAAGGCAAAGGAGGGGCTGGCTGTATAGCCCAGTGGATAGGGCGCTGGTTTACCACATGGGAGGGCCTGGGTTCGGTCCCCCGGGGCCTCTCCAGGCGGGTGGACCCCTTGAGAGGGCAGAAGCTGCCGTGGGCGGGGCAAAAGCCGCCACGGGCAGGGCAGAGCCACCACGGGCAGAGCAGAGCCACCCGCTGGCAGGGCAGGCTGCCAGCAAGTGGGCAAGGCCACTGCTCACCGGTGAAGCTAACTCGGTGTGTCACCGCCGTGGGGGGGTGGGCACACACAAAAAAGCAGAAAATAAAAAAAATTAAAAATAAAAGGCAAAGGAGGGGGCCGGCTGGATGGCCCAGTTGGTAGGGCGCCTGTTTACCACATGGGAGGCCCCGGGTTCAGTCCCCAGGCCTCTCCTAACGGGCAGACCCCCTCGAGAAGGCAAGCCAACGTGGGCGGGGCACAAAGCCAACGTGGGCGGGGCACACCGCCACGGGCGGGGCATGCCCCCGCAGGCAAGGGCCGCCAGGCCGGTTAGCTGACGCCCCAGCAGGGGGAGACAAGCAGACAGAAGAACGCAGAGAGAAAAAAAAAATGAACACAGCAAGAACAAGCAAGAAAAGGGGGGGATGTATAATAAAATCAAATAAAAAAAAATCTTAAAAAAAAAAAGGCAAAGGAGAAGGTAGGGGAAGAAGAAAAACAAATAAAAAAACCAAACAAACGTGATGCTAGAGGTCTTGTGAGGAGGGTACATGCAGTTTCTCAGTCCTGCATTGTCTCAAGCATATCCAATTTGTTCTTGATTTCAGCAGGTACAAGCCTTCATGGCTCCTTTCTCAGACAACTGCAAGGATATCAAACTTTTTGTTTCTGGGAAAAGGTACAGATTTACAACATTTTGTCTGGTTTTGCTTTGAGATGTTATCTTATTCCTGTAAGCAAACCTGAGAAGGTCTGGTTAATATTCTTTAGGGACCTAAGTGCAGAGTAAACTTCTAAAATTAGATTAATAGAAAACCAAGTCAATTAGTTTTAGAATTTTCAAAGCTGCTTAAGTGAAAAAATTTCAACAAGCACATTTCCCAGCTATCACACTCTCTCTCTCCCCCCAGCCCCGTATTCATCCTGTTTATAAAGGACTCCAATAAGAGGATTAAGACCCACCCTGGGCCACACCTTAACGGAAGTAATCTAATCAAAAGGTCCTGTTTACAATAGGTTTACACCGCAGGAATGGATTAGTTTTAGGAACCTGATTTTCTGGAGTAGATATAGATTCAAACCATCAACAGTACCAGTATTTTGAGTCTTGGCCTTCTATACTTTTCCACTTTGATGCAAGGAGAGGACAGTACAGGAAGGACATGCCAGCCAGAGAGAAGATGCAAGAGCAAGTGAGTGTTTACCTCCAGTGTAGGTTGACTTCAGGTGCTCCTTACAAACAAACTCAATATCCTATAGTGTTACAACCACCACCTAAGGATCTCTGACACACACAAATAAGACTAAGCAATAGAATAATTGATAAGAGAAGGGCCATTGGTTTCAAGCTTCAGAGAGAACACTTTGCCTTAAGTGAGCTAGACTAGAGCATGTGGAATTGGGGGAACATCTTTTGCCTTGATCCCACAGGTTTAGTGACCTTTACACTTAGATCTGCCAGGCCTCATTAGGGGATAAGAAGGAGTGGGTACGGTGCCTTTTCCCAAGTGAAAAGAGACTCCAGGCCTCATATTGTCTCTCTAATCACCTGGGAAGAGCAACAGAAGGGAAGTAAAGAACGAGCCATGAAGAGAAAGATGGCCACATCATTTTTGGGTAAGGCATCTTCTAAGGAAGAGTACTAAGGCCCAAAAGGCATTCTAGCCACATGGAAGGAAAAAAACCAACAGAGTATTTGCCTTGTTTTAGGCTTCTTTAACTCCATCTGTTAAGGCACCACTACAATCTGGCTACCATGGCTTGGTCTGTTTGGTGCTGTGATTCAACCCATTCACTTCCTTGGAGTAAATTACCAGTGGGGAAGGGTTTCTCTGAGCTTCCTCCACCACGCTGAGTTCTACTTAGGAAATCACATCACCACATACACTGGTGCCTGGACAGATTCATGGTTCCAACTTCACGGCCCCAAACACGCTTGGTGCTGCTTTCCTCACCAGCAATCTTTTCCTTTCTCTGGAATGACTATCTACCTGTTACCAATTTCGGCTGGCCCCCAATTGCCCTGGCTCTATATCTTATGGCAGATAACCTAAGCCTCTGTGTTCCATGTGCCAAGGTAATGTTAGGTGTGGTCCCTACAGACGTACTTGTATTATCACACACTATTACCTCCTTCCCCTTCATGGGAAGAGAGAATCCTTCTCTTGTCCACTGTTGCTGTAGAGCCTTTCTGTCTCTTTAAGGAATGTGTTTCTGCAACCATCATCTCAATTTTCCTTATTTTCAGCTTTACCCTCTCTGTTGACTCTTTCTCTTGTGTTCAAGTCACTTCCATCTTAGAAATAAACAAAACCACCCTGGACACCAGTGATAAGTTTCACCACTTCTCTCTCCTCTCATACAGCCTCAATTTCTATTATCTCTCACTATCAAACCCTGGCCCTCAGCCCACCATCTCTTGATCAAGTAATTTCATGATATAAATAAACATTTTGAGAAACTACTCTTATATGAGGAGTTGTGAGGTGGATTCTTTATTTAACTAGGGTTTCAAAACCCTGAGTGTGTGTGGGGGGATGGGGTGGGGTAGACGGTCCTGCAGGACGGAGGTATCCTCAAAGACATTCAACAAATTCAGCTAACCAATAAACATTTGAGGACTTACCATTGAATTGAAGTCCAAATTAATAACAGTGTGGATATATATATATATATATATATATATATACACACACACATAAACTATTTTTAAGTGTAAACAGATGTTGTTGTTGTGATTGATAAAACACAAATTAATTTAAAAACAGTATCACATTAAATTGGCTTTTCCAATTGTTTATTTTCTCAATCGACAACTACTCATGATATAAATACATCTCATTCCACAGAGAATAGAAATAACTGCTCAGGAATTAATATGCATTTTGCAAGGTGAATAACTAGCCCTGTTTTTATCTAATATGGAAATTTAAGTTTTTACATATTTTTTAAAACAAATCAATTTTATTGATCCATGTTAATAAAGCATACATTTCATCCAAAGTGTACAATCACTGGTATTTGCTATAATCACATAGTTGTGCATTCATCTCTTCAAATCATTATTAAAACATTTTCATTATTTCAACAACAATAATAATAAACAAAAACCAGACAAACAAACAAACATGAACATTTCTCATCTCTCAATCTCTCTCCCACTGAACATAGCTACTGTTTCTGGCTATTCTATCCAAAGTGTATAAACAATGGCTTTTAGTATAATCACAATGTTGTACATTCACCATCTCAAAAATTTTAGAACAATTTCACTACTCCAGAAAGAAAGACTCCACACCCCTTAGCATTCCTTCTTCAGACCTACATAACCACTAATCTCATTTCATCTTTATAAATTGATTTATATTTACATTTTATATAAATGGAATCATACCATATGTAGTACTCTTTGTCTAGTCTCCTTCATTTAGTATAATATTTTTTTGGTCTGATATTAACATCTCAACTATTAACTTACATTTGTTCAGCTTCAAAGAAAAATGGTCTTATATATGCAATTCTACCTATATTCATATCTCACATAATATATTTATATTTTGCATAATATAAATAGTTTGTAATAGGGCAATCATACAGTATTTGCCCCTTTGTGTCTGGCTTGCTTCACTCAATATAATGTCCTCCAGGTTCAGCCACGTTGTCATATGTTTCACAACTTCATTTCTTCTTACCGCTGTGTAATATTCCATTGTGTATATACTCCACAATTTGTTTATCCATTCATCAGTTGATGGACACCTGGGTTGTTTCCAACTTTTGGCTATCAGAGTAACGCTGCTATGAACATCAGTGTGCAGATGTCTATTTATGTCACTGCTCTCAGTTCTTCTGGGTACATACCTAGCAGTGGTATTGCCGGGTCCCATGGCAAGTCTATACTCAACTTCCTTAGGAACTGTCAAACAGTCCTCCACAGTGCCTGTACCATTCTACATTCCTATCAACAGTGAGTAAGCATTCCTATCTCTCCACATCCTCTCCAACATTTACGTTTTCCAACTTTTTAATAGCAGCCAGTCTAATAGTTGTGAAATGATATCTCATTGTAGTTTTGATTTGCATTTCCCTAATCACTAGTGATGTTGAACATTTTTTCATGTGTTTCTTTGCCATTTGTATTTCTTCTTTGGACAGTTGTCTTTTCAAGTCTTTTGCCCATTTTTAAATTGGATAAGTTGTCTTTTTATTGTTGAATTGTATGATCTGCTTATATATCACAGTTACTAAACCCTTATCAGACATGGGATTGCCAAATATTTTCTCCTATTGAGTCGGCTGCCTTTTCACCCTTTTGACAAACTCTTTTGAGGTGCAAAAGTGTTGAATTTTGAGGAGGTCCCATTTATCTATTTTTCCTTTTGTTGCTTGTGCTTTGGGTGAAAGGTTTAAGACACTGCCGCCTACCACAAGATCTTGAAAATGTTTTCCTACATTTTCTTCTAGGAGTTTTATGGTTGTTGTTTTTATATTTAAATTCTTGATCCATTTAATTTTTGTATAAGATGTGAGATAGGGGTCTTCTTTATTTCTTTTGGATATCGTTATCCAGTTCTCCTAGCACCATTTGTTGAATAGACTGTTCTGGCCCATCTGGGTGGGCTTAAAAGCCTTGTCAAAAATCGCTTGACTGTAGATGTGAGGGTCAATTTCTGAGTTCTTGATTTAGTTCCATTGGTCAATCTGTCTGTCCTTATGCCAGTACCATGCTGTTTTTACCACTGTAGCTAAGTAATATGCTTTAAAATCAGGAAGTGAGAGGCCTCCAACTTCGTTCTTCTTTTTTAAAGACATTTTTTGGCTATTTGGGGCCCCTTACCTTTCCAAAAATTTTTGATTATTGGCTTTTTAATTCCTGCAAAAAAAGGCTGTTGGGATTTTTATTGGGATTGTGTTGAATCTGTAAATCAGTTTGGGTAGAATTGACATCTTAACGATATTTAGTCTTCCATTCCGTGAACACTGAATGTCCTTCTATTTATTTAAGTCTTCTTCAGTTTCTTTTAGCAATGTTTTGTAGTTTTCTGAATACAGGTCCTTTATGTCCTTGGCTAAGTTTATTCCTAAATATTTGATTGTTTTAGTCACTATTATAAATGGATTTTTTTTTCTGATTTCCTCCTCAGGTGGCACATCAGGAGTGTATAGAAATGCTATTGATTTTTGCATATTAACCTTGTATCCCACCACTTTCCTGAACTCATCTATTAATTCTAGTAGCTTTGTTGTGGATTTTTCAGGATTTCCTAGACATTGGATCACGTCATCAGTGAATAGTGAAAGTTTTACTTCTTCTTTTCTTATTTGGGTGCTTTTAATTTTTTTGTCTAACCCAATTGCTCTAGTTAGAACTTCTAGCACAGTATTGAATAATAGTGGTGACAGTGGGCATCCTTGTCTTGTTCCTGATCTCAGCAGGAATATTTTTAGTCTTTCACTATTGAATACAATGCTAGCTGAAGGTTTTCATATATGCACTTTACCACATTGAGAAAGTTTCCTCCTATTCCTATCTTTTGGAGTGTTTTTATCAAGAAAGGGTGCTGTATTTTGTCAAATGTCTTTTCAGCATCAATAGAGAGGATCATGTGATTTTTCTTCTTCATTTATCAATGTGACTTATTACCCTAATTGCTTTTCTTGTGTCGAACCACCCTTGCATACCTGGGATAAAACCGACTTGATCCTGGTGTATAATTCTTTTAATGTGCTTTTGGATTCTGTTTGCAAGTATTTTGTTGAGGATTTTTGCATCTATATTCATTAGAGATATTGGTCTGTAATTTCCCTTTTTTTGTAGTATCTTTATCTGGTTTTGGTATTAGGGTGATGTTGGCTTCATAGAGTAAGTTTGGTAGCAGTCTTTCCTGTTGAATTTTTTTGAAGAGCTTGAGCAAGATTGGTATTAGTTCATCTTTGAATGGTTGGTAGAATTCACCTGTGAAGCCATCTGGTTCCAGGCTTTTCATCTTTGGGAGTTTTTTTATGACTGCTTCAATCTCGTCACTTGTGATTTGTTTGTTGACGTCTTTTATTTCTTCTATAGTCGGTGTAGGGGGATCATGTGTTTCCAGGAATTAGTGTCTCATCTACATTTTCTGGTTTTTTTACATAGAGTTGTTCATAGTATTCTCTTATGATCTGTCTTATTTCTGCGGGGTCAGTGG
>PVKH010012284.1:5622-17449 GCA_004027955.1 Chaetophractus vellerosus | reverse complement strand
TTTTTTTTTTTTTTTTAAAGATTTATTTATTTTATTACATATCTCCCCTTCCCCCCCTGTTGCGGCGACATGCCGAGACTTGGTCACTGCGCAGGCGCGGCTTTCCCCGCTTGTGGGCGGCTTCTGCTTCTACTCACGGCCGGCTCTTGCTTCAGTTCGCGGGTGGCTGGCTGTGCTCCATTTGCGGGCGACCTGCCCTGCCCGTGGCGGCTCTTGCCCTGTCCGTGGCAGCTTTTTGCCCTGCCCACGGCAGCTCTGGCCCACCCATGGCGGCTTGCCATTCTCAAGGCGGTCTGCCCGCTAGGAGAGGTCCCCGGGAACCGAACCCGGGGCCTCCCATGTGGTATCCCAGCGCGCTCTTTATCCACTGAGCTATCTAGCCGGGCCCCCTAGTTGTTTTTTAATCACTGTCTGCTCTCTGTGTGTTCTTCTGTGTCTGCTTGTCTTCTCTTTAGGTGGCACCGGGAACCGATCCTGGGACCTTATGGAGTGGAGAGAGGCTTCTTAATTTCCTGCACCACCTCAGTTCCCCGATTTGCTGTGTCTCTCATTGTCTCTTCCTCTGTGTCTCTTTTTGTTGTGTCATCTTGCTGTGCCAGCTCTCCACACAGGCCAGCACTCCACATGGGCCAGTACTCTGCGTGGGCCAGCTCTCTGTTCGGGCCAGCTCACCGTGCGGACCAGCTTGCTTTTCACCAGGAGGCCCCGGGAATTGAACCCTAGACCTCCTATATAGTATATGGGAGCCCAGTTACTTGAGCCACATCCGCTTCCCTGCTGGATTCTATGATGAGTGTTTTATCTGCATTATCCCATCTAATCAGTATATCTCTTGTTATCTTTGATAGCCATTTTTTATTATTCCCATTTTTTTAAAAAAAGATGGAGTTACTTTATTTATTTTTATTTATCCCCCCCCACAGATGGTTCTCTCATCTGTCTGCCCATTGTTTGCTCGTCTTCTTGAGGAGGCAGTGGGGACCAAACTTGGGACCTCCCGCATGGGAGGAGAGTGCCTAGTGGCCTGAGTCACATCTGCTTCCCGCGGGCTGTGTCTGGTGGCTTATGGCATCTGCTCTTTTAGGCATCTATTTGTTGCGCTGGGTGCGGTATCTAGCTCGTTGCTGTGGTATGGCGTTTAGCGTGTTGCAGCGGATGAGAGTGTCTGCTCGTTGCAGCTGGCGTGTGCCTCTGCTTGTCTTCTTTAGGAGGCACCAGAACCCGAACCTGGGATCTCCCATGTGGTAGGTGGGTGCTCAGTTGGTTGAGCCACATCTGTCTCCCTATTATTCCCATTTTATTATTTTTATTATTTTTATTTTTTATTTTTTAAAGATTTTATTTATTTTATTACATATCTCCCCTTCCCCCCCACTGTGGCGATGCGCCGAGACTGGTCACTGCGCAGGCGTGGCTTTCCCCGCTTGTGGGCGGCTTCTGCTTCCATTCACGGCCGGCTTTCAGTTCGCGGGTGGCTGGCTGCGCTCCATTCGTGGGCAACCTGCCCTGCCCGTGGCGGCTTTTGCCCGGTCCGTGGCAGCTTTTTGCCCTGTCCACGGCGGCTCTGGCCCGCCCATGGCAGCTTGCCATTCTCAAGGCGGTCTGCCCGCTAGGAGAGGTCCCCGGGAACCGAACCCGGGGCCTCCCATGTGGTATGCCGGCACCCTATTCACTGGGCTATCGAGCCGGCCCCTATTCCCATTTTAAAGATGATAAAATGCAGTTATAAAGAGGTTAAGTAATTATCTAATGACAGGTAGTTAATACCAAGGCTGGAATTGGCACTTAGGTCTGTTCAACTTCAAAGTAGTCTCTTATATGTCCACATTTCTCAAATGGATATGCAAGGGGGTAGGTACTCAAAGCTACAGAATACATGTGTATGTCTTCCTGTTGCACCAATTTACTAGAATAATTTAAAAAGAAATAAGTGGTTTTTAAACACTAAAAGCACAATTATCACAAAGTATATATAAAATTTGCATAAATTTTAAATGGAAAATGAGATTTCAAAAAAAATTGTAAGGATGTGACTTGCTTCTCTTTGGATCATTTCCTTTCTTTCCCCAATGTGGGAATATGTTTCCCTTCATTTATCATTATGACTATATCAGTGGAAAAATTCAATAAGTACTGCATTTTACTGTGTTGTCCCTTAAACTAAATCAAAGTTATATTAAGGTATTTTTTGATTCTTGCATGCTATCTTATGGACACATACCAAGAAAGGAAAATAAAGTTTTTCTGGTGTCCCTGGATTTACTGAGGCTAATAGAAGGATCAAAAGAAGAAAAAAAAAAGTCCTGTTGACTGCTTACCTTGAAGTTGTATGTGGCAGTGGTGGCTATTGGGACTATTTTAGTACGCCAAGAGGTAGATTATCCTGTCACTGGTATTTTTCTAACTTCACTTCTACTTTGATCAGTGTCTGTGAAGTATTTTGTTAGTGAAAATCCATGTTATTGGTAAGTAATTTTGCCTCATTTTTCTGGGAGGACTGTCAGTTTTGGGTATAATCTCAATGTCCTAGTAGTGGGACTTTAAACTATGACTTTGTGGGAAGAGTAACAGAATTGACTCCGCTGAAGCAGCCTAGCTCCAAGTTGATACATTTGAACTTTGATTTAATCTATTGTATTAGTCAGGGTTCTCTAGGGAAATAGAACTGACAGAAGATATCTATAAATAGTTTAAGATTTTATAAAATTGTCTCATGCAACTGTGGGGATGCACAAGTCCAAATTCTGTAGGGCAGGCTGTAAGCCAGGAACTCTGATGAAGGTCCTGCATGAGTTTCCCAGGAGATGCTCTTTGAAGTACAGATGGAAATTCTCTCTCTGAATGCTGGAATCACATCTCATTTTAAGGCCTTCAACTGATTGGATGAGATGTCACTCATTGCTGAAGGCAGTGTCCTCAGTTGATTGTAGATGTAGTCAGCCATAGATGCAATCAATTCACTCATGATTAAAGTCCATGAAATGCCCTTGTATTGCAGTTAGCCCAGTGCTTGCTTAACCAGTGCTTGCAACATTACCTGGCCAAGTTGACACATTAGCCTAACCATCACAGCCCATCCCTTGTCAATTTGGCAACCATACACATCACCTTAAAGAATACTTAATCTCTAAATAAAAAAATTAAATAACAGACATATATTTATTTTCACCTAACAGTACTCAACTGTACTGCATACAACCAAAGCACACTAAATCCCTCCAGAATAAGGAGCAAGCCCTTGGGTAATATTCACTCTTAAACTTGACATCCTTAAATACTATGATATGAAACTAATACAACTTATGTCACATGATAAAGGGAAAAGATAGGGAAGAAAACAAAAATATTTTCTTTATGTACATATACAAACATACTCAAAACAAAACAAGAAATAGTCCTAACCATTACAGTCCTTGTTTCTGTAACTGGTCATGTAGTCATAGATTGTATTTATCATTACCTTCTTCCAGTACCCATTCCATATCCCTCAGCTGGCCATGTTTCTTTGCCTGGTAGAGTAACCCAAACATTCATTCCTGAAATTCCTGAGCCATTGGTAGTCCTGCCTGGATTGGGTTGTTGCACTTAATCACAGGGCATGGTAATAGTAAGAGATGCTCTTGGGGGCCGGCTCGATAGCCCAGTAGATAGGGCGCCGGCATACCACATGGGAGGCCCCGGGTTCGGTTCCCGGGGACCTCTCCTATCGGGCAGACCGCCTTGAGAATGGCAAGCCGCCATGGGCGGGCCAGAGCCGACGTGGGCAGGGCAAAAAGCTGCCACGGACCGGGCAAAAGCCGCCCACAAGCGGGGAAAGCCGCGCCTGCGCAGCGACCAGTCTCGGCGCATCGTCGCAGTGGGGGGGAAGGGGAGATATGTAATAAAATAAATAAATCTTTAAAAAAAAAAAAAAAAGAGATGCTCTAGAGGATCTCTTGTATTCCAGGCAAATTTTTCTTTGCCTCCATTGTGTAGGTCTTAACCTCCATTGTTTAGTTGCATTCCTGTTTCCCCTTAATAGTCAGGATCAATCACCACAGCCAGTACAGTAATTCCCTTCTTTGCCTGTTGATTCACAGGCATAATGAGCCCAAAGTGGCCAGGTGGCAGTCTTAACTTACAGTTCAATGGAATCATTGTGTTTCCTGGTGGAACCACTCCTCGTTTTGGAACTAAGACCTGTAAACCAGTAGAGCATAAGGTTGTAGGGACAGGAAGCAAAATTTTCCTAGTGGCTCACTAGTGATAATGAGTGGTACCACTCGTATTTCCACCCCTTGAATCCTGGACCCATGAATCCTGGCTATGGGGGAAACAGTACCATAGTGTAGACACTGATTTAAAGCATACACAGCTTCCTGGAGATTATTGTTCCAGCCCTGCAAGGTATTGCCACCTTGTTGGCACCATAATTGAGACTTCAAAAGCCATTCCACCATTCTTTCAGTCTAGCTGCTTCAGGATGATGGGGAATATGGTAAGACCAGTGAATTCCATGAGCATGTGCCCAGTCCCACACATCATTTGTGGTGAAGTGGGTTCCTTGATCAGGCACAACGATGTGTGGAGTATCATATTGGTAAAAAAGACATTTGGTAAGTCCATGGATGATAGTTTTGGAAAAAGCATTGTGTGCAGGGAAGGCAAGCCCATATCTGGAGTATGTGTCTATTCCAGTTAGAACAAATTGCTGCCCCTGATGTAAGTGGTCCAGTGTAATCCATCTGCCACCAGTAGCATGCTGATCACCTCAAGGACTGGTGCCATATCGGGGAGTGAGTGTGGGTCTCTGCTGCTGGCAGATTGGGTACTCAGCAGTAGTTGTAGCCAGGTCGGCCTAGGTGAGGGGAAGTCCATGTTGCTGAGCCCATGCATAACCTCCATCCTTACTATCATGGCCATTTTGTTCATAAGCCAATTGGGCAATGATAGGAATGACTGGAAAAAGAGGCTGACTATTATCCACAGAGTGGGTCATCTTATCCACTTAATTATTAAAATCTTCCTTTGCTGAAGTCACAGTCTGGTGAGCATTCATGTGGGACACAAATATCTTCATTTTTTTTTAAAGATTTATTTTTATTTATTTATATATCCCCGCTTCCCTTGCTGCTTGTTCTCGCGTGTTCATCTGCTTTGCGTTCTTCTTTGTCTCCTTGTCTCCCCCTGCTGCGGCATCCCGCCGAGTCAGCTCACTGCGCGGCGGCTTGCCTGCTTCGTGGCGGCTTGCCTTCTCAAGGCGGCTTGCCTGTTTGAGGAGGCCCTGGGAACCGAACCTGGGGCCTCCCATGTGGTAAACCAGAGCCCTACCAATTGAGCCACAGGTGGTTCCCCAAATATCTTCATTTTTTTGCCCACTTAGAAAGGTCTGTCCACATACCTCTCCCACAGACTTCTTTTTCACCAACTTTACAATCATGTTCCTTCCAAGTCCCTTACCATCCACCCAAACCACTGGCTATAGCCCATGAATCAGTGTACAAATGCACCTCTGACCATTTCTCCTTCTAAGCAAAATAAACAAGCAGGTGCACTGCTTGAAATTCTTCCTACTGGGGAGGATTTTCTATCACCACTGTCCTTTACGGACATCCCAGAAAGGGGCTGCAGTCCTACTGCTGTCCATTTGTGGGTGGTACCTGCATATCGTGCAGGCTCGACTTTTTTCTTCCTCAGTCAGTTGACTGAGGAACTTTCCAAGGAACTCTCCAAGAGGCTATAACTGTGGGCTGGGAAAGAGAAGGTAATGTGGCAGGAGTGGTGGCCATGGGCATTTGGACCATTTCCTCATGGAACTTGTGTCTTCAGCACCCACTTGAGCCATGTCTCATATACCACTTCCACTTTATGGTAGAGTGTTGCTATGCATGCCCAATTTTATGGTTTGGCAGGTCAGATAATACCCAGCTCAAGATAGGCAACTCAGGTGTCATTGTAACTTGGTGGCCCAGTAGCAGGCCAAAAGGTGTTTCTCAAAAGGTGAGTCGTTATCTTCTGAGGATGGCAGGGCTTTGTTCCAAAATCCCAAGGGTCTGTGTTGTGATTCTCCTGTAGGGGCCTGCCAAATGTTCAAGACAGCATTGCTATTTGCCACTGACACTCCAGCACCATTGGATCTACTGGGTCATATGGCCCAAGTGGCAGTGTACTTGCACAGCAGGCTGGACCTGTTGCAGAGCCTCTTCTTGTACTGGTCCCACTAAAAACCACAGTGGTACCTCAGTACTCATTAATTGGTTCCAGGAGGCATGACGAGTACCAAACAAGTTTTTTCCATAAGGAATCATGTAAATAAATTTAATGCATTCTCAAACCAAAGACAATGCACATTTTTAAGGCAATATGTAAATTTGTATATCATTACTTTACATGAGAAATACACCTAAAAACTAATACATACTTTGAGTAAATAAAATAAAAACTTCACTTTACCTGTCCTGAGAAGAGTCCATGGCCTAATGGGATGGTGGGAGGAGAGTGGTGAGGAGGAGAGGTTACATGGAGTGTTGCGTGGAAGAAGAGTCCCCCTCCAATAGAACATCGGGCACGTGTACTTCAGATGTTCTTTCTTTTTTCTGCGTTTTTTCCAACTTGCACCACAGACTCTGACACAGTCTTTTCCACCTTCTCTGAAAACTTATCCAATGAGAACTGCTTCTGTCTTCTTTTCAGAATTCCTTGAAAATGTGAAATTGTTTGGTTATTCAATAAATTCACATTTCTGCTTGTTAGAGTTTTGTCCGGGTGGTACTTTTTCATAAAGTTTTGAACTTCTCCCCATTGCCTTAACCTTATTGATAAGGCCTGGAATGAAGTCTCTTATAGGACGATGAATTCAGCATGGAAGAATTTGTGGCCAGAAGCTGTGACTCAGAGAGAATTCGAAGGGTTTGAGGCTGACTGCAGGCCTGCAGGTAACAGAGGGTACAGTTGTGCAGGATATTGTATCTTTGGGCCAATCCACGGGTCTAGAGGTCGATGCTGCTGATGTTGAGGACGTAGAGAAACATCGCGAAGAGCTCAGCACTGAGGGGCTGCAGGAACTACAGAAGGAGCAGCAACAAGAGGTGGCTGAAGAGATTTCTTCAGGTGAGAAGGAGATAAGGATGTGCCCATTTCCTTGATAAAAGAAATGTGTGCAATGCAGGATATTGAAATGTTCCTTCCAGAATTCTGTGAGAGTCAGCTGGGTGTCAGAGGTGATCTCAGAGAACCCCTGGAAAGGCCCCTTGGTGTATAGCTTTTGAAGTTTGAAATGACCTGCTGATCCATGGGCTGGATGAGAGGAGTAGTGTTGAGGGGGGCCAGGAACCTTACAGTGATGAAGCTGAACTCCTCCAGTAAGTCATCCTGGAGGGTGGGCAGGCACATTGTCCAAAAGTAGGGGAGCTTTCAGAGGCAAATCTTTCTCTGGCATGTATTTTTTCACTGAGGGACCAAACACTTCATTTATCTACTTGGTGAAAAATTGCCTTATGACCCAAGCTTTGCTGTTTGTCCTCCACATCACATGGAGTTTGCTTTTTATGACATTATGCTTCTTAAAAACCCATGGGTTTTCACTATGACAGAGTAGTAGAGGCTTGAGTTTTAAGTCCCCACTAGCATTTCCACACAACAATAGAGTGAGCCTGTTCTTCACTGGTTTGTGGCCTGGTAATGCCTTCTCCTTTTTTGTGATATAGGTCCTACTCAACATTTTTCCCCCCAAAAACTCTGGTCTCATCACAGTTAAAAACTTGGTGGGGAATAAAACCTTCAGTCTCTATGTGGTCTTGAAATTCACTGATGAATTCATCAGCAGCCTTTTTATTAGCACTCACTGCCTCGCCATGTCTCAGGACACTATGGATGCCAGTCCTCTTTTTAAAATGATCAAACCAGCCATGGCTGGCCTTAAAAACTTTAACACTCTCATCACTTGGTTCCAGTTTGTTTTTTCAAAAGATCGGCAGGCAGTACTTTCGCTTTTTCACATATGGCTTCTTCGGATACACTGTCACCCTCTAACTGCTTCTCGTTTACCCTCTAACTGCTTCTCCTTTACCCAGTTAATAACAGCTTTTCAACTTCCTCGGAAGGTCCGGGAATGTTGCTTTGTTACTGCTTTAACTCCTTTCGCATCATCAGCCTTTTTTATTGCTTCTTTATTCTTAATGATGGTGGAGACCATTGTTCTAGGCATACCATAATCCCTAGCAAGATCAGTAATGCAAATAGGCTCTCATATTTACCTATTATTTATTTTTTTTCTCAATGGTGGTACAAAGTAATTTTCTTTTCTGCTCAGCGCTATTACTGCTCATTTTCTTAGTATCCATGATGAGGAAAAAAAATGCAAAATTACACAAAATGACCACAGAAGCTAAGACAAGACTGCAGTAGGATGTGCACAGGGCACAAGCTACCGTGTGACTAATGCATGACTCTTTGTTTTGGCTAGAAAGGGTAGCGAGTCACGAGGCAACTGACACTGACAAGTTCTAGCTTGCATGTCGAGTACCAACCAAACAACCAGTACAAGGACAAAATTTTCGCTTCTGAACGCATCGAGTACCAAATTCGATGAGTTTCAAAGCAGTTAGATACCAAGGTATGACTATAGCAGCTTTTCTGGTCACTCAGTAAATGGGCCAGAGTAGCACACCAAAATGAAGAATATACTATCTCCAAAATCCAAAGAGGCCAACTAAGCATTGTACCTCTTTTTTGGTTATAATAGGTGGGGCCAGATGCAACAACTTACCCTTCACTTTAGAAGGGATCTGTCGAAATTCCCCACACCACTGCACACCTAGAAATTTCACCGAGGTAGAACACCCATGTGATTTTGTTGGATTTATCTCCCATCCTCTCTGACAGGAATGCCTTAGCAATAAGTTTAGAGTAATTGCTTCTTATTGCTCACTAGGTCCAATCATCATGATATCATCAGTTTAATGGACCAGTGTGATGTCTTGTGGGGTGTCGAGGCAATCAAGATCCCAGTGGAAAATATGACATAGGGCTGAAGAGTTGATATATCCCTGAGGTAGGAGAGTGAAGGTATATTGCCGGCCTTGCCAGCTGAAAGTAAACTGTTTCTGGTGGTCCTTATTAATGGCAATTGAGAAAAAAGTATTTGCCAGATCAGTAGCTGCATAGTAGACAACAGGAGATTTGTTGATTTGCTCAAGCAAGATAACAGATCTGGAACAGCAACTGCAATTGGAATCACCACCTGGTTAAGTTTATGATAATCCATGGTCATCCTCCAAGATCCATCTGTTTTCTGCACAGGTCAGATAGGAGAGTTGAATGGGGATGTGGTAGGAATCAGCACCCCTGCATCTTCAAAGTCCTTGATGATGGCACTGACCTCTGCAATCCCTCCAGGAATTGGGATTTATCTCCCATCCTCTCTCATTTACTATTTTTATTATTTTGCTAGGTAGGGGCAGGTCTAGTGGCTTCCACTTGGCCTTTCCTACCATAATAGCTCTCACTCCATAAGTCAGGAAACAAATGTGGGGATTCTGCCAGTTGCTGAGTATGTCTATTCCAATTATGCATTCCAGAACTGGGGAAATAACCACAGAATGGGTCTGGGAAACCACTGGACCCATTTGAGATGGACCTGCGTTAATCAATCACCTTATCATCAGCCCCTGCTCTGACTGGTGGAGTGCAATGAAATTTTGGGTCTCCTGTATTTAATATTCTTTCTGAGCCAGTGTCTAATAATCCCCCAAATGTCTGATCATTTCTGTTTCCCCAGTGCACAGTTACCCTGTTAAAAGGTTGTAGGTCTCTCTGGGGAGGGCTGGGAGGAAGATTAACGTATAAAATTTTTTTTCATCTTTATAAATTGGTTATATTTACATTTTATATAAATGGAATCATACACTATATTACACAGTATTTTTAGTTCATAGTAACACAATCATACAGTATTTGTCCTTTTGTGTCTGGCTTGCTTTGCCCAACATAATGTCTTCCAGGTTCATCCATGTTGTCATATGCTTTATGGCTTCATTTCTTCTTACAGCTACATAATATTCCATTCTGTGAATACACCACAGTTTGTTTATCCATTCATCTGTTGATGGACACCTGGGTTGTATCCAGCTTTTGACAGTTGTGAATAACTCCACTGTGAACTTGGGTGTGCAGATGTCTATTTGTGTCACTGCTCTCTGTTCTTCTGGGTATAGACCCAGTAGTGGTATTGCACAGTGTGGCGGTTTGATATTATTTATGAATTCCAAAAAAGATATTTGATTGTGTTTGTAAACTGGTATGTTCCTCTAGGTGTGATACTCTGATTGTATTAGATTCAGCTGAGATGTTGTTGATTAAATTATGTTAAGATTAGGTTATTGATTTGACCTCATCATTAGGGTGACTCAGATTGAGACCCTGCCCCCTTTGTGGGCTATATAAACAGAAACTCAGTCAAGGAGACACACAGAAGTAGATACACAGAAGAACACAGAGGAAGAGCGACAGCTCTATAGATAAGGCAGAGACCCCGGGAAGAGAGATGAGCTATTTGCCTGATAGTTCACAGCTGACCTTGTGAAGAGACCAGAGCAACTGAGCCCAGAAAGAAAATGAGCCCTGGGAAGAGAGACGAGCCTTATGCTAGTCTACAGCTGAGATCAGAAAAAGGTTGACCCACGGAGTCTTAAGATGGAAGAGGAAGGCTGAACCCTTGCAGTTGTTGCCCACCGTCTTGCTTCAACTTGTGGCAACAGAGTTTAGTAAGGAAATAACCTTGAGTTGGACTCTTTAGGGCCTTGTAACTGTAAGCTTTTACCCCAAATAAATACCCTTTATAAAAGCCAACAGATTTCTGATACTTTGCATCAGCACCCCTTTGGCTGACTAATACACATGGTCATGTGGTAAATCTATATTCAACTTCTTTAGGAACTGCCAAACAGTCGTCCACAGTGGCTGTACCATTCTGCACTCCCACCAACAGTGAATAAGTGTTCCTATCTCTCCACATCCTCTCCAACACTTGTAGTTCTTTGTCTTTAATAGTGGCCATTCTGATAGGTGTGAAAAGGTATCTCATAGTTTTGATTTGGATTTCCTTAATCATTAATGATTTTGAACATTTTTTCATGTGGTTTTTTTTTGCCATTTATATTTCTTCTTTGGAAAAGTCTTTGGCCCATTTTTTAATTGGGTTGTTTGTCTTTTTCCGATCTTTATATATCCTGGATATTAAACCTTTGTGGATTTCCAAATATTTTCTCCCATTGAGTCGGCTGCCTTTTCACCCTTTTGAGAAAGTCCTGTGAGGTGCAAAGGTGTTTGATTTTGAGGAGGTCCCATTTATCTATTTTTCCTTTTGTTGCGTGTCCTTTGGGTGTAAGGTCCAAGAAACCACCACCTACCACAAGGTCTTGAAGATGTGTTTCTCTACATTTTCTTCTAGTAGCTTTATGGTCCTGGCTTTTCTATTTAGGTCTTTGATCCATTTTGAGTTGATTCTTATATAGGGAGTGAGATAGGGGTCCTTTTCATTCTTTTGGTTATAGCACCATTTGTTGAAGAGACTGTTTTGTCCTGTTAACATGGACAAAACCAGTTGACTGTAGAGGTGACAGTTTGTTTCTGGACTCTCAATTCTGTTCCTCTGATTCCTCTGATCTATGTGTCTATCTTTATGCTAGTACCATGCTTTTTTGACCACTGTAGCTGTTCTAGTCAGGGTTCTCTTGGGAAACAGAATCAACAGGAGATATCTGTTAAAAATATAAGATTTTATAAGAGTCTCTCACGTGACCGTGGGGATGCACAAGTCCAGGTTCCACAGGCAGGCTGCAAGCCAGGG
>PVKH010012283.1:0-17354 GCA_004027955.1 Chaetophractus vellerosus | reverse complement strand
TTTTCCTTTTAACTCTGAGCATATTAAGGGCTACTTCTTAAAGTATTTAGTTTCTAATGCTTTAATCTCCTTTTTGCCTGGTTCATCACTTTCTTTTTCTTTGTATGTATTATCTTCTCTATTTGAAACCTTGGCATTTTGATATTTTAAAGTGCTATCGATGGAATTTAGACTTGGGGGCATCTGTTCATAGGCTTGTATCCAGCTAGCATTCTGACAGTTTTCCTTGAATGTCAGGAAGTAACAAACAAAAGAAGGAAAAATAGAAAACACCTTTCCCAGTCTTTGCACACTGGCCTGTATGAGTGCTCTCCTTCAGAGCTTATCCATACAATGAATTACGACAATAGCTTGAAGTTAAAGCACAGGGGCCTTGGTGGTCCCTCATCACGTGCAGCTTGTCTTGGAAATATGTGTTTGGACCTAGGAACTCCCCTATTTACACAGATACAAATGTCCCCTCTTCTCTTGGAAACCATTTCCTCATGATCCATCACACTAAATTGTATCTCCTACAATCAGCAATTCCTTGTTCCAGGCATCCACCTGACCTCCCTCAGCATCCTGTTGGTGAGCTCTGGGAGCTGTCTTCAACACACAGGACAAGTTCTGGGACAGCAAATCTCTCAGGCCACCGCCAGATAGATTGGGTATAGGTAGATGCTCACAGTATGCACACGAAGGTGGTAGAGGGGCCAGCCAAAGCCCTGCAAGATCCTACCACTTTTAAGTAGCCTTTTTCTTGACTTGGTGTTCTCCCTACTCCTGCAGTCCTTTACCTCTTTTTCTAGTGCTTTGATAAAGATGTTTCTGCCAGTTATTGCTGGTTGTTCAAAGTGTCTGTGAGAGGACAGAGCCCTGAATCTTCTCACCCTGCCATCTTGTTCAATACAGGGCACAATGATTTTTAATTTTAAATGTTGACACTGACAATTGTGCTGTGTTATTGTGACACATGTCTAAGGGAAACACACTAAGACATGCACATCCAAAATCTCACTGCAGAGGCACACTAGCTCACATGACCCAAATAGAGAACAGTTGATCCAATGATGGTGGAAACATGGTCAGTGTTTTACCTAGAAAGAGTTTTTTTTACTACATACCCTATCCTTGTTCCCACATGCATGCTGGAATCATGGTACCCCTACACACTAAATCCCATAAGAAAGCCATGGCTTTCTGATCGAGATTTTCCCTCAAGAAGTGAGTCATTCTGGAACACATACTGTTTCTTTTTGCTCTTTGGGCCACCTGCAATTATAGAAAAGAAAACACTATGGGAGCATGCTGCACAGGTCCTGTGTATAGTGTTTGCACAGGTCTTCTGCTCCCTTGGTGCCTTTAGAAAAGCAGACGGGAAACAGTGATTGATCAAGCAAGGAAAAATTGATGCTGAAGACAAGGCCTCCTATACATAGTTTGTGCTGCCTATTATGGGTGCACTCATGAATCAGGCGTCAGTGAGTAGTAGACCCATATTTTACACTCCTCTACCAAGGATTGCATACATCACCTATAGTGTAAATGGTCAGATTTTTATATCTGAATATGATTTAAAAGAAATATACCAAAAAAGCAACATTTCAACCTCAGACAAGCAAAGGAGACCTTACCTTGGCATTTGAGGGGCCTTCTCAGTTTTCCTGTCACTTGCAAGCACGTCCAACAGCTGCTCCAGGGAAGCTAGGGGACACAGAGTGACTGTCAGTAACATTGGGATGTTGATCACGAATTGCTCAGGAAACTTTGTATGACTTGGATTAGGGAATTGAGTGAATGGACGTGGTTGGTTAACAAGAGTTGTAGTGGTGAAAGCACGCATCTTTGTTTTGTTCCTATTCTTAGGGACAAATCTTTCAGTCTTTCACCATTGAGTATGATGTTAGCTGTGGGTTTTTCATAATTGGCCATCATCATGTTGAGGAAGTTCCTTCCCATTCCTAGTTTCCTGAGTGTTTTGATCAAGAAATGGTTTCAAACATTGTCAAATGCCTTTCCTGTATCCATTGAAGTAATAATGTTTTTTAAAAATTTGATCTATTTGAGGGACAGAATTCAAAGCATAAAAGTATAGTAATTATGGATACAGTATACTATACATTGGCCAAACACATAGAACTGTAACATACTAAATTAAAACCATACTAAATATTGTTTAGTATTTTAAACTATTAAACTGTAAACTATGGACTTTACTTAATAATAATATTTCAGTACTGGTTCAATAATTATAACAAATGTACCACGTTAATGGAAGATGTTCATAATAGGAGAATTGTGGGGGGCAGATGAGGCAGCTGGCGTTTATGTGAAGTTCTTTACTATCTGCTCAGTTTTCATGTTATTCCAAAACTGTTTAATAAAAATAAAAGTATATTAATCTTTTAAAAATCTGTGGGCACTGTTAAAGGAAGAGATCTAGTTCACTTAATGCTCAACAAATGGCTAGAGTAGCTCATAAACATTAGCCTGAGGTTCTGTCTCCATGAAATCTGAACAAAACTGAGTTGTAAATGCATATGTAATTCTGTGGTTGTAGCACAACTGAATTAGTAAATTATTAGCTTCACATATAGCAAGCAAATATGCTTACCCTTATTTTAAAATAGTTTTCTCCTAAATATGGTTTGCTGAATAAACTACAATGGTTATTTTTGAATTGACATAATGATTGCATTTCCAGAGTACCTTCTGTGGAGCATTTTGTGAGGTGTGTCTGGGCGTGCACCCTGTTCTTTGTGTCGGTGCTCAGATGGGTGTCATTGGACCAACACTGGTGGCGAGCCGCAGATTTTCTTGAGCGATGGACAAGTTTTTTTTCTTCCTTGCGCCAAGAATCTGGGAAATGCATTCATAATTGAGAGAGCTGTTGATATCTTTCTGGAAGATGACCATAGGAAAATTGTAATTTATTCTCAGTTCAAACTTTTGACCGTCTTATTCACCAGCACCTAAATGACCCGCCTCATTCAAAGCTGGGCTTTAGGAAGATCTTGCAGTTTTCTGTGCACTTAAAATGCTTAACAGAGAGATGTGTGGGCAGGTACCTTTAGACGAGATCATATAGGAAGGCAGCACAGCACAGTGGCCACCTGGGATCAAATCCCACTCAGAGGCCACGTGAGACTGGGAAAGTGATATCACCCCTGTGTGCTCAGTTGCCTGTCCTGTGATGTGGAAATGCTAAGAGCACCTACTTATTACTGTTATGAGGTGGTATCTCACAAAGGTTTTACAAGTGTTCAATTATTAAATGTCTGGAAGAATAAGCAAGAAATGGTAGTGGTCACCTCCAGAGAGGGGACTGGGATGGCTTCAGGACAGGTGAATATGGGCACTAATTTTCAGCCTTTATGTGAGTGTGATTCTTTACAGAACATGGAGATCTGCAATCATCATCTATGATGAACACATCAGTCCTGTGGAGTGGACAGCACAGGGACTGTGAACCCTATTTTATGGTTCAGGGCACTGAAATTTAGAGAGGCCACATGACTTGCTAGAGTCATGATGCTGATAACCTCCAGGGTACGAGGCATCTCCCTCTCATCCTGCCCACTCAGCATGATGTCATCGATGTAATGGACAATGGGATGTTCCTTGGGATGTCAGAAGATCGAGATTTATGGATTACACTGCATTCAGTATGTAACATTGTAAGGACATAGCATCATACGTTTATTCTTTCTACATTTCAGGGACACTGTTATTTTTCCTGATGGCTCCTTGGAAGATGCTGTTATGAATGATTCCATACATTCCTTTGGGTAGACATAAGCATTCATGTCATGTTCGTGTCTCTTGGCTATATGTGTCAGGAGTGGAATTGCTGGGGCATAGATACACAGAAGTATAATCCACATGTAAAATCGTTTATCAAAGTGGCTGAAACATTGTGCATCCCACAACAAAATTTGACAGCTGCAATTCCTCCATCCTGTCCCTTCTGTTGGACATAAGCTCTGGCACTTTTAATGTCTGGCACTTTTGTATCACTGGTGATGTAGATAGAGCACATTTCCATGTGCTTGTTCATGCTGAAATCGCTGAGGCTTTTCTATGAGTTACAGTATATAAAAGCAGGGCATGGTAGATTATTTACTTTCCATAGAAATCCCACATACTTCTGAGAACCCCAGCCTTCTCTCAGATCCCAAATCCCGCAAAGGAGACACACAGCCATTTTTTAGAGACCTCAAATCCTTGTCTTCTCAGAGTCCCCTCTTCTCTTAGAACAGCTGTCCTGCTTTTAAGGGAGACCCCACATGTCAGAGAAGAATCACATCCCTCTTCTCAGAAAAAGAGCTCACACCCCTCAAAGGAACTCACAAATTCCTGCTTAGCTAGATCACCCAGACCTCAAACAAAGCCTTCCATAATTTACATAATACTACCCATCACAATCTCACAAGATGTCTCATCACCATTTTGTCCTCTTTTAGCAGAGATGACAGCTCTAGTAGTGTGGTCAACAAGAGCAGTGATGAATAAAAGGGAGCACATTAAGTGTGACCCAAACAATGACAGGTTCCATTCACTAATCTCACCACAGCTTTTGGGCTTCAACTGGCCATCCAATCTTGTACTCACTCCATCCAAATACTGTGAAATCATATTCCACATGACGCATGATAGACCCATTATAGAGGAGACAGATCGTGTCTTTTTAGTCCTCCCTTTGTATTCTAATGCTCATACATAAGGTAAGAGAATGAGACTTTTCAAATGAATGTTTTCACTGCAGTAGTAGGCAGGCAACAAACGAATATCAATGAAATCACCTGTAGTTTGGATATATTAGCCTTGGAACCATCTTGTAATTAGCACTACAAACAACTACATCCTAAATACTCTACGAAATATCTCAAGAAGATTGTGGATAGTTTTATATCCACTAATGAGAAATAATTTAAAAAAGAACCCTTTCCCTTGTATTTCAAAGCTGTGCAAGAATATTTCTAATTCATGAAATCTTTAATAATCTAGGAGTGTGTTATGCTGATAAAATGAAAAATGAAACATAAAAAGTGGATTTCCACTGACAATTTTGATACCTAAGTGGAAGAGGAAGCAAAGGAGAGGATCAGGAAAGAAGTGAAACTTTCTTAGGCTTTCTAGCTAAATGCTACCTAAAGCAACTTGAAACAGTCAGTCTACTAATTAGTAAATACTAAAGTACACATTATGATTCAAAGACAGAGCCCCATCACTCCTCCAGCCCATCCTGAAGCTCAGCTAGAATACCACGATCTTCCTTACATCTTCCATTCCCAGGTCACCCTCCAGGGATCCATATATTCTGCCACTGCATTTGTCATCTCTTTTATAGGATTGTATCGGTAGAAAGGATCCAATTCTGCATAAAACATTTTATTGTATTTATTCACTAATTGTCATAAAGATATTCCTTGTAAAAAAAATGGGAAGGATTGTTTTATTACCATTTAAAAATAACTGCTATTAATCAGATGCTATTTTTCCTTCCAGTCTCAAATTTCTATACTGTGTGTATATATTCATTGAGTTAAGTGACCCTCTAAGCTTGCACTATCCAGCCAAACTGTGGGGAAGTTCATTGATGAGGGGAAACATGAAGTTGAGCCACAAGTCTGACTGACCCAGCTGGACAAGAGCACTGCCACAAGGGTGATGGACACCACGCTAATAACCATGTGATACTTTGCGTTCTTATTGGTGACTGTCCACAGAGTGTGTAGCTTGCAGGATTTGGGCATGTGTAGGGCTCATGTTGATAATGTTCTCGAGTACAATAGATTATTTCAATACTTATTGGACTAGGACCAGGTGCTGAGGAGTGATGCCACCACTGACGGAGGTTGAATAGGTTGTACTCCCTGGTGCCTCCCAGCTCTAGAATCTGTGAGCTGACCAGAAGCATGTGGGCATTCCATGTGCTTTTCACACTAATGACCATGCCAAAGTCTGCAGGAAAATGCATCGAGAGCAGCCCTGGGTTATGTGACCCCGGAGGCTACTGCCATCTTTATATGACAGGCAGGTTGGGAATGCTGTAGGCCCATGTGACTCCAGACATATACACAGACGCTGGCACTCCCTTGCTTGGCTTCAAAGTATACCATGGCTGAGTGACAGTTGCCAGTCACAGTTCAGAGGATCAGCAAGGGCCACATGCTGGCTTCACACTTGACTCATCCATTAAGGAGTTCATGAGTTTGGGCACATTCCTCTATTTGCCTTGATTTCTCCATCTGAGGAGTGGGGATAGTTAACACCCTACCACAGATGGTTGAGACAGTGAAGTGTTAATATATGTAAAGTTTGAAGTTCAATGGGATTTTTTATTGACAATATTGATACAACTGTGCTGTGTTATTTTGACATGTTTAGGGGGAACAAGCACAGTAACACATGCACATTCAAAATCATACTACAAAGACTCACATACAGACACCTCCCAACTACCATGCACACAAACCCACACCACCCTAAGCGAACACAGCTGCCTCAAGGATGCTGGAAACATGGCAAGTTTTTACCTGGAGAACAGTTTCTTGAGCATACCCCCATCCTTGTTCCCACATGGACACTGGAATCAGGGACTGTCTCCATACAAATCCTGTAAGATAGTCTTGGCATTCTAATCATCTAGATTTCCACTCAACAATTCAGTGATTCCAGAATATGTACCACTTCTGCTTGTTCTTGGAGGCCCCTGCAATTACAGAAAAGAAGACAGAACTCTGAGGATAGGCACATGTTGTGTGGTGTTTGCACAGTTCTTTTGCTCTCTTGGTGCCTTTACATAATGAAATGGGAAACAGTGGCTGAGTCAGAGACTCCAATAAGCAATCATGGAAGACAACTGTGGAAAAGGTATGAGGTTTTTATGCATGATGAATTTTGGTTGGCAATGACAAAACCCTTGATCAAAGGAAGGGCAATCTTGGTGGTCAAAAAAGGCATTCTATGTACAGTTCAGACTGCCTATTGTGAGTGTCCTCTTGAACCAAGGACCAGTGGGTAAGAGACCCCCGCTTGGCACTGTCCCAGCCAATGAAACTTTATGTATCCTCTCATACTGTGAATGGTCAGATTTCCATATCTCTATCATTTTAAAAAGAAACAAAGAAAGCAACATTTTATCCCAGATAAATTAGGTGACCTTACCGTGATACTAGGCAAGACCCCATCATCTACCCTCTTGCTTGGAAACTCCTTCAACAGGCCCTCAGGTGGAGCTAGGAAGACACAGAGGAACTGTCAGTACATTGGTGATATTGCTCATGAATTTTTCAGAGATCTTGACTTGACTTGGATGACGGATATAGAGTATGGAGGCAGATCATTAGCAAGTATGGACTGAGCTACTGTGGGGTCGTTCTCCTTGTTGGAAGAAGAATGGAAAGAGAGGAGAAGGAAAGAAGTTAGACACTGAATCCTTGTCTTTGTAGCTAAAGACAAACTAAAGCAATGCGGAATTTTTGATCCATAAATGGTACTAAAATACACACTATGTCAATGACAGAGTCCCAACATTCTTCCTGCCTAATTTGAAACTCAGCTAAATTACCACAATCTTCTTGACAGCTTCAACTTCTACAACATGGAAATACCTTGAAACCATTAAAAGTGAAGGAAACCAGACAAAGATAGCCAGGCATTGTATAACTCAATTTTTCTGAAATACCCAGAATAGGCAAATTCATAAAGACAGAAAGTAGACTAATGATTGCTAAAGCTTGGGGTGGGAGGAATAGGGAGTGACTGCTAATTGGTACAGGGTTTCTTTTTTGGGTGATGAAATATTCTGGAAAAAGATGGTGGTAATGTTTGCTCATCCTGGTGAATATATTAAAAACCACTTAAATGTACATTTTAAAAGAGTGAATTTTTAGGACATGTGAATTATAGCCCCCAAAATAATAGCTCAAAAATAATATGTGTTTCAGTCTCAACCTCAACATGTAGAGGGCTTGAAAGTCTTCACTCCCATCTTCATAACAAGAAAAAAGCTAAATGAACTGAAAATTAATGACTTTTCTTAGATTCATCAGACAATTGAGGTCACCAGTTTAACTGCCATCCCTATGTTTTTCCTTCTAAGAGGAAAATGCTGAGACTCAGTCAAGATGAAATGACCTGGAGCAGAAGCTGCTGGAGCCAGGAGCTGGGAAGAATATTTCATAGTACTTTTGATGAATTGCTGGAGGCTGAGTGTGGACTAGCTTCAGAATTAAAAACTCTTGGGGCTCTGAGTCTAAGGGAGGGGCCCACACTTTCATAGTTTTACATCCAGGGGTCCCACCAGGTTCCCATGGTGAATACTGGAGTAAATGCTCAAGTGGGGACAGGGACGGAGGTATATCCATTTTGAAATGCTCCCAAGGGAAAAGTCACCAGTTTACCCTCTGCACAGTGCATTTGTCATAAAAAAAGACAGCTCTCCTGGGAAGACTACTTGATCAGAATATTATCTGACCTGGGGAAAGAAAAATGACACACCCCCAGGCCTCTGGAGCTTTGCTGTCTCATGTAAGGAGAGGAAAAAAAGGCCAAGGAGCACTTCTGAAAGTCTCAGCCCCTGAAAAAGCTGAGGTTTAGTTATAAGGTTATCAGATACTTCTTCTTTCCCACATCTTATCACCACATTATTGGGACTTTGATAGAATAATAGTGGATTACAGCTGAGAGAGTGGGAAGATACAGGCTCTATTTACAAAGTAATTCTTAGGGAAAACAAAGAAAAAGGAAACTAGAGGAAACAGAAACTACAGTACACTAGAGCAAAAAAATAAACCCAGCCCAACTCTTAGCCAGATTAGCTTAAAACCTTACACTAAAAGTCTAATTCCTCAGTTTCTATATCCTGATACACACTTCACGCTTTCAACAACAGCAAAATTACAAGGTGTGCTAAATGGCAAACAAAGCAGAATGTAAACAAGGGTTCAATATTCCAAGAAGATAGTAACCGTCTATAACTTGTGTGTCTAACAGAGTGAGGCAAAACCGATAGAACTACAAGGAGAAATAGACAAATCCACTATTCTAATTAGGGGCTTCAACACACTTCTGCAAATGATTGAAAGATATATCAGGCAGAAAATCAGTAACAATATAGTTGAGCTAAATACCATCAATCACCTTCATTAACTGAAATTTATAGAATATTTCATGAAACAATAACAAAATACAAATTCTTCTCAAACTCACATGGAACTTTCACAAAGGTGGATCACATGCAGCGCCAAAAGACACATGTAAAGAAATGTGAAAGAATAAAAATCACGTAAAGTATGCTCTCAGGCTGTAGTGGAATTCAATAACAGAAAGATAGGTGAAATATCCCAATACATTTGTGTATTAAACAAGATATTTCTAAATGACATATCAGTCAAGGAAGATATTTCAAGAGAATTAAAAAAAAAACTTTTTAAACTCAATCAAAATGAAATTAAAATTTATCAAAATTTGTGGGGTGCAGTGAAAGCAGTGAATAGAGAGATATTTATAGCATTGAATAGATATATTAGAAAAGAATGCTATAAAAGTTTTTAAAAATCTAAGGTTCCATCTTATGAAACTAGAGAAAGAAGAGCAAAGATATTGAAATAAGGAAAGCAGTAGCAAACCAATATCTGGTTCTTTGAAAAGATTGAAAAAAATGATAAATTTCTGGATTGGTTAAAATAAGAAAACAAGTGAAAAGATAAAAATTATTTATATCAGAAATTCATGCCCTACTGCTGATCCCATGGATATGAAAAGGATAATAAAGGAATACTATAAAGAAATCTATGCCCCCAAATTTGGAAATTAGATGAAATGCACCAATTCCTTGAAAGACACAGGTTACCAAAACTCACAGAGGAGAAATAGACAATCTGAATTCTCCTATATCTATAAATAAATTGAATCAATAATCAATAACCTTCCCAAACAGAAAGCACCAGGCACAGAAGGTTTCACTGCTGGATGCTACCAAATTCTTACAAAGTAAAACATAGTCTTAGCACATGACCTAGCCATCGTTTTCCTGGGTGTTTGCCTAGAAAACTCTACACAGCCACACCCAGGCAGACAGCAGCATGAAAATGGGCGTCCAGTCAAAGAACAGCAGGCACTGTAAGGTAGGAATGTGCCCAGGAATGTTTATAGCAGTTTAATTCATTATTTCTGGAAACTGGAAGCCAACAAGATATCAATAGGTTGGGGGCCAGCTGTAGCCTAATTGGTAGGGTGCTGGTTTACCACATGGGAGGCCCCGGGTTCGGATCCCAGGGCCTCCTTGAGTGGGCAGACAACCTTGAGAAGGCAAGCTGCCACAGGCAAGGCAAGCCGCCGCGGGCAGGGCAAGCCCCCGTGAGCAGGGCAGGTCCCCGCGAGCAGGGCAAGCCGCCGTGCGGTGAGCTGACTCAGGGGGTCGCCGCAGTGGGGGTAGACAAACAGACACAGAAGAATGCAAAAATGAACACAGCAAGAACAAGCAGAAAGGGGGGGATATGTAATTTTAAAAAATCTTAAAAAAAAAGATATCAATAGGTAAATGTGTTAACAAACTTCGGTATATTCACAAAATTGAATATTACCCATCGTAAAAAGAATTTAACTATCAAATGATGAAAAAACTTGGAGAAGACTTAAATGCATATTGCTAAGAGAAAAACGTCAGCCTGACAAAGCTACATCTTCTATGAGGCCATCTATATGTATCTATATTGGTTCATCAATTGTAACAGAGGTGCCACACTAAAGGAAGATGTTAATAATAGGAGAACCCGTGCGCGGGAAGAGTAGGGCAGTGGCGGGGGTGGGGGAGGGGGTGGGGGAGGAGGAAGAATATGGGAACTTTCTCTACGATCTCAATTTTTTATGTTAATCTAAAATAGTTCTAAAAATAAAGTTGGTTAATAAAAAAAAACCTTCACATTCTTTCAGGAAACCTATTCCAGCCAATGTTCAATAAACAGCTAGCAAATGTCCAAATGTTAGCTTGAGGTGTTGCCTACGATTAAATGTGAACCAAACTTGAGTTGCAAATGCATCTGTAATTCTGGGGTTGCAACACTACTGATTTATATGTAAATTAAAATTTTCACAATTAAAAATAAAAGAATAGGGCTTAGCCTTTTTACATGACCCCAAATATGGGGCATTGAATATACCTAAATCATTATTCTTGAATCAGTTTAATGCTTGAATTCCCACAGTACCTTCCACGGAGTGGTTGGTCAGGGCTATCTCTGTTCTTTGGCCAGATGCTTATTTTCTCACTGCTGTCTGGTCCGAAGATTTTCTGGCTGAAGCAACAACTTTTTGTTTTCTGTGCTTGCGACAAGAAACTGGGAGTTGCATTCAAATAGAGTGAGCTGTTAACATCTTCCTGGCAGACGACCATAGGAAAATCGGTTTATACACAGTTCACAGTTTTGATCCCTTGTGCAGCAGTGCCTACCTACATGGACTGCCTCATTCAACGTCTGGCTTTAGGAAGATCTTGCAGTCTCTGTGCACATGAAAAACTCAAAAGAGAGTTGTGTGGGCGGATGCCTTTATTTAGGAAGGCGGCGCAGCCCAGTGGCATAGAGCACGGGGGCTGGTGCCTAATGGACTGAGTTCAAATCCCACGCAGAGGTCACTGGAGCCTGGGAAAATCATGTCACCTTATGTGCACTCAGTTGCCTCTTCTGTAATGTGGAACTGTTGAGCGTCTACTTCTTACTATTATGTTATGAGATGATCTCTCTAGGTTTTCAATTATAAAATGTCCAGAAGAATAAGCAAGAACGTGGTAGTGGTCACCTCCAGAGAGGGTCCTTGGAGGGCTCCAGGACAGGGGAAGATGGGTGCTGGCTTTCACCTTTTCTATGCGTGTGAGGCTTTCTAGTTCCTGGAGAAGATCTGTTACCATCTTCTCTGATGACCTCATCAGTCTTGTGGGGTGGGCAGAGCAGGGACTGTGACCCCTATTTTATGGTTCAGGGTGTTGAAATAAAGGTCAAGTGATTTGCCTGGTGGTTCTGGGGCAGGAAATGCTTCCTTGCTTCCCTGGAGACAGAGACCCCTGAGCCTCTAAAATCTCTAGACAAGAGTCCCTCTCACGGTCTTTCCCCAATCTTCCATCCCCCAAAGTTGCTGGGGGAGAGACCTGATGTCCTGGAGGAGGTGCTGAGTCAAGGGGAGCCCAAGTCCTCACCCAGTCTCCTGCTTCTGCATTTCAATCCCCTACCCCAAATATGATGCAGTTTCCCACAAATGAAGCCCCTCTGAAAGACCAGGTGATATCCAACCTTATGGCCATCCTCCCCCAGCATCTTCACTCTGTCATCTGCCTTGCTTGAGCCTTCCCAGGGGTCAGTTAACCACCCTGAGTGACCAGTGGTCTGCTTGGCTCCCAGGCTGGCTCAGAACCCACAACATTCCAGACCAACTGCCATATGACAGCTCCTCAAAGAATTAGCTTCACCTTCAGTTGACCAACCCTGGATGATCAGTTAATGCTGATCAACTGGCAAAGTGGCCTGCTGGGCAGGTGCTTTCATGGTTTGAGGTTTTAGGCTGTAACCCCCCATGTCTGGCTCACTAGTGATCTGGACTAAGGGCTGGGTGAGCATGGGCAGTGTCTGCCCTAGCACTGTGTGTGACCCTTCTGCTCAAGTCCCTCCTCCCCACATTCAGTCTCTGCTGTAAAACTCCTGCTCCCTCCTCAGAGCCTGTAGTGCAGGGGAAAGAGTCCTGTCTCCTCTTAGATGGCCCTCCCTAGCTGCAGCCTGGAGACCCCACCCATGAAATCCTGAGCACCCCCAGACCCTCCTTCCCTCTGGCACCACATGCTTATCCACTACGGGGTGTCCATTGTTACAACTCTCCCAGGCTGCACTCACAAGCCGGGGTCCTCTCCTATCATCCCACAGAAATCCCTCCATGAAATCCATGTTTCTTTTTTTTATTATTATTAAATTTATTGTTCATTTTAAAGCAAATCAATTACACATTGTATTTGTCAGCCAAAGGGGTGCTGATGCAAAATACCAGAAATCTGTTGGTTTCTATAAAGGGTATTTGTTTGGGGTAGAGGCTTACAGTTACTAGGCCATAAAGCATAAGTTACTTCCCTCACCAAAGTCTGTTGCCACATGTTGGGGCAAGATGGCTGCCAATGTCTGCCAAGAGTTCAGGCTTCATGGGTTCCTCTCTTCCCAGTTCTCCATTTCTCTCTGGGCTCAGCTTCTGTGCTCTCTCCACAAGGCCAGCTGTAGACTATCAGGTGAACAGCTCTGTCTCTCTCCCCAGGGCTTCTCCTGTCTAAGGAGCTGTCTCTATTCCTCTGTGTTCTTCTCCTGTGTGTTCACTTCCCGGCTCCAGCTCAAAACTCTGCCATGTCGTTTCTTTGTGAGTCTCCACCCACCAAGGGGCGGGGACTAAACGTCCTTCTGACATGGCCCAATCAAAGCCTTAATCATTATTTAATCAAGTAAAAGTAAAACCTCTGAATCCAGTACACTCTAATATGACCAGAGGAAAAGACCAGTTTACAAACATAATCCAATATTACTTTTTGGAATTCATCAATAATATCAAACTGCTACACACAGTAACATGACAAATGAAATTTGTTCACAGAAAATGATGACAGTTCTATTATCAAGCTCTGCTACATGACACCACTTATCACTTGATTAAAGAAGATTGATTAACAAACATTTACAAAGGCACCAATGTGTACCTTGACAGATTTAATACATTCAAGAGTTCAATTCAGAAATTTCTTTCCAACATTTTGGAAAATTTACTCAGATGCAGCACCATTAGTTATCCTTTTCCCATTCATTACTTTAAAGATTTTGGGTGAGTTTGTTTGGCAAGAATAGCATCAAACTTACTAGCCTTTTTTAACTAGCTTTTTTTTTAAACTAAGCAGAATCCAAAAATCTAAAAATCTCTCAGTTGATAAATTTATGAAAATTTTTCAATAAATTTCAAAGTACAATCTTCAGTCTTACCATGTTCAAGCACAGTGATCAGTGCATTTCAACATTGAGGGGAGTAATATACAGAATAAAATTTAAAGTTTTCAAAGAAATCAAAGCCTTCAGGTTGCCCAATGAAGAGTAAGGTTTGTATATTCAAAAGATAGTATAAAATTATAAAGCATTAAAAAAAAAACACAAAGGAACTACATTTTGCCACAATGGGACAGAATCTGGACTTTTCAAATAGCTGCTTCTACCCAGAAAATAAAAAATAACAACTAATAGCAGCAAGAGTTCTTATACTACTGTTTAAAGAATAAATTAAAAAAGGATTTTTACATCCAGTTTGAAACCAGTTTGAGAATAAAATATCTGCCTAGCAGCTTCTTTGTGAAATGTTACTATAGGAAAAAGAAACTAAGCATATTACTTTCTTATTTCTAACAAAAATAGTATGTAGAAAACACACGTCCAATTTCTTTAACATCAGACTTAACTGTCACATGTTAACAGGAGGCACTGGTGGAAGACCCTAAAGAATAATATGCCACCACAGCCCTCGGTCCTCCAGGTCACCACAGTTATAACAGGCTTTCGGTTGTGGGTGAGTCTGTTTTTAAGAGCAATCAAACACAGTTTCCCTAATCAGTATTCAGGACATAGATAAACAAGAATTCATACCTAATGATGACAAGACTTTCCATTGCACAAACGGGGACATAATATTTTGAGTTTTGTACCTTCACACAAATTTATCATTTATAAAATGAGTAGGCAAATGTATAACATTTTTTAATAGTAAAACTCATGATAAATATCTCCCATGCCAAAGTATTAGTATATATTACACTCTGGTCACCATATAAGTTAGTTTCACTACAAGAAAGCAGACTCTAAATCCTTCAGGAAAAAACTAAGTAAACAATTCAAGATGTCTGCTTCAAAATCTGAATCAATGAGAGGCTCTTAGTTCCATAAATAAAACCAAATTAGTAGTAATATATCCCAATAATAGCTCAAACAAATGTTTATGTTGAGTAAGTAACATTATACAAATTACTGTATAATATAGTCACACAAACAAAATCAGGTTTAGCACTGCAATTCATGTATTCCAGAGTAAATTCTACTTTCTTAAAAGAAAAATTGCAACCACAGGGATAGGATTAAAGTGCTAAAAAGTCTTTGTTATTTTCCATAACCACTCAAAATGCCTAATGTAATTAGTATGGTTATTCCTAAATTGTATTGCATTTTATTTTATTTTTTAAACAATTTATTGAAGTGTATCATTCATACAGGAACATACATAAACTATAAGTGCTCAGTAAACATTGTGAACTTACAAAACAAACATGCATAACATCATACACAGCTTCCACACATCACCACCCCCCCAAACACCCTGCATTGTTGTGAGACATTTGTTAACAAATCATGAAAAAGTACCATCAAAGTATTACTTCTAACTATAGTCTGTATCTTCCTCCCCTATACATTTTTTAAGGATTTATTTATTTATTTACCTTTATCCACCCCCACCCCCCCCGTTTTTGCTGTTTCTGTTGTTTCTGTGTCCATTTGCCGGGCAACTCTCTGTGTCTATTTCCTGCCCTCTCTTCTCATCCTTCCCCTCCTGTCTTCCCTGGGATTCGATCCTCAGAATCTCCGACGTGGGAAAGAGGCGTCCTACCGCCTGCGCCACCTTAGTTCTTGTTTTTTTGGCGTGTCTCATCTTGGCTCTCCTTTGTGTCACTCTCCTGTTACGTCATCATCTTGCTGCGTGGCTTGTGGGGCCTGGCGGCACACCCACACATGGGGCCTGGTGGCCCACACACTTTCTATATTTTTCTTTTTTAAAAATTTTACCGGGAGGTCCTGGGGATTGAAAAACTAGGTCTGGGGACACATGCATGGTTTCTAATATAGTGAATGTTTAGCCTGCCCTGATTATCACAAAATCAGGACAGTGAGAATATTTGCATCCTCAATCGTATTTTAAAATAATTTTTCTTAAACAAAAAAAACTGCCTTTTCCCCAGTTTAAAAAGTTTTACTCTTACTGAGTTACTGGGGAATGTTCCTTTGGTTCTTAAACACAACAAAATCACAAAACCACAAGAAACTAAGGTTAAACAAAGTTTCCTATTTAACACTATACCTTAAATTTCCAAACCTACATTAAAAGCTAAAAAATTGGAATTCCTAACAAAATGTCTCAACTCTCCTTAAATACAGCATCTAAGTCACATGAGAGAAGTCTTATGTAAACATCAAGAACTTTTAAAGTAGTCAAACACAACAGCAAAACTCAATCCTAGTACGTTAGGTTAAAGAAAAATCTATTGAATTAAAATTATACTGAGGGGGTTGTGGGAGGGGTGGGGGGGTGGCCTATGGGTACTCCTGGAATCTCTGTGTAACATTTGTGTAATCAATGTATCCTAAAAATGTATATAGATATATAAAAAATAAATAAAAAATCAATTAAAAAATTATACTGAGAAGCCCAATGTCTTCAGTTTTTAAAGAGGCTTGGGAAGCACTTGTGAACAAGTATACTCAAGATCTACCAACAGGTAATTTAGCCACGTTTTGATGCTTATTTAATACAGAAATAGCCTGCTGGGTTTGTTTGTTTGTTTATTTGTTTGTTTTTAGCAATTCTTTTCTGCCTTCAGAACCAGCAAGTCTGAATCGTACATGCCTAAGCACTATTATATATTTTTTGATTAAAAAAAGCATTAACAACAAAAAAGCTTAAAAATTTTAAAAGAAAAGCATTACCAAAGTCTCCTAAGTCATTTTCTTCCATGTTCAAGAAAGACCACACATAAGCCATCTTTATTCAGAAGGCAGCAGTCTAAGAAGCCATCTTCTCTGTTCCCATATTTACAGAAAGAAGTCAAGATTCAACATGCAAATAAAAACAGTGCACAGGCTCTATTTAGCGTCATCTATATGGTCTTTAAAAATTTTTATTGGCACTTAAAGATTTCACAAAAGTTGCAGGGCAGCACAATAGAATAAATAGGGGTATTTCTAAATGGGGTGTAACTCCTAAAATCATTAGGTATGTAAGAGTGACACGATTAAAATGACTAATATTCACTGGGAAAGAAATAAAGGAATGGACTATGGAGACTGGGCAACTCTTAGAGAAACAAAAGGAGAAAGAAAAGGCATAATGCAAAACTGTTTTCAATTATTTAATTTCTCTGTTCTAAAAATCCATACAATTCAAAATCAAAACACTTTAAGATTGTTTGGTTGAGAAATTATAATTCCTGCCTCCTGATTAGGGCTTCAAAACTGAAGGGAATACTAGAAGCACTCAATTTCCCCGAGGCCTGGAGAAAACCACAGATAAAAATTGAAGCATATAAACAAAAGGTT